>LPNX011219197.1:163796-210583 GCA_001517045.1 Pseudotsuga menziesii
GCGGAGTTTTCTCCATTTATGGTTTTCCCAATCAAAACTCTTTGTGTCTCTTGTCTCTTATGATGTGCTTTTGTTATTGCTGTGCTTGTTATTCTCTCAGTGAAAAGATCCTAACATAATGCTAGCTTAAATGTTGAAAAACTAACAATTTACACTCCAAAAACACTAAAACTGTTTACTTTCTAACCCATTTGTGTTCTACATAGACCACCAAGAACTAAAGTACTTGGTCAATAAACCTTTACATCATAGAATAATTTGTCGATGGTTGCTATTATTTCATGAATTTGAGTTTGAAGTCATAGTTAAACCAAGAAAAACAAATGTTGGCCTCGATTGCTTGTCGAGAATAGACAAAGGTAAAGAACCAACTAGAATTGAGTACGACCTACTAGATGCTCATTTATTCAGAATTGAAGTCGTATATTCCGATTTAGCATAGATTGCTCAATTCCTAGAGGAAGGACAAGCTCTAGAGGAAATGAATGCAAATAATAAGAAGATCCTAGAGATGAAAGTTGCACCCTACACCATCGTAAACGAATTTCTCTACAATCTTGGGTTAGACAATGTCTTACAACAATGTGTTCTAGACCAAGAGATACAAAGTATAATCAATGAAGAACATTACAATCTAGCAGGAGGACACTTTCGAGCTGATGCGACAACAAGAAAAATCCAACAGTCAGGATTATGGTGGTTGACCATACACTGAGATTATCGATAATTTGTGAACAAGTGTGACTAATGTCAATGACTAGGTTGACATCCACCAATCATGAAATGGACATTAATATTCATAAATCCAATATTAACATTTGAAATTTGGGCAATTTATTTCATAGGGTCATTTTCGACACCTGGACGATGAACAGGAGCACGATATATCATTATTGTGGTCAAATATGTTACCAAATGGGTAGAGGGATAACCTGTAGAAACTTTCTCAAGTTAGATAGTTGCTAAGTTTATATATGATAACATTGTCACAAGATTTGGTTGTCCACTGAACTCAATCAGTGATCTGGGGTCACACTTTGTAAACAAAACAATCCCCACTATGACAAAAGAATTCATGGTTGAGCATTGAAAAATCACAGCATATCATCCTCAATATAATGGTGCAATTGAAGCTTTCAACAAAAAATTAACAAGAGGCCTAATGAAAAATATGTAATACCGACACAGATGATTGGGATGACAATATACCTAATGTATTATGAGCGTATAAAACAACATACAAAATATCAATAGGCCAGACACCATTCTGACTTGTCTATGGACAGGAAGCAATTGTACCCTTACATTTCCGCAAACAAACTCCTATTATTTTCGACATATTCCACATCGATGTCGAACATGAAAGGAAATAAAGACTATTGAAAATTTACAAACTTGAATAACAATGACTAATTACAATGCAATACCAAGAAATCCTTAAAAAACAACAAAAATCTTGGCATGATAGAAATATCAAAAACAAATATCTGTCGGTTGGAAACTTTGTACTATTGTACAATAGCCGAGTAAAAGGGAAACCTAAGAAACTACACACAGAGTGGAATAAATCAACACTAACAGATCAGTCTGACTAAAAATTATACAAGCAAATGTGTTTTGGAAATTGGTCAACGATGCCCGACTAAAATGATAAAAAGTATTAAAAAAACAATAAAATCCAAAGAAACACAAGAAAAATTATGAAAAATCAGCATGACAAGAATGTAGATAAAGCATACCGATAATAATGAGGCAGGAAGCAGTAAAACACAAGTTGGGAGGCATAATCAATGATCTGAGAAGAGCAGGCATGAGGATTTCTGACCAGCTCGACATGAAACCCACCGACACCATCACAATCAAGAAATACACTGACACCAAGAAGAAAAAATGGCCCAATCAATTCATCATGAAAATCGACACTTAGATAAAAAAAGAGGGAATACCTCGAAAGAAATTCTAACAACCTATCTTTTGAATTTAAGTCCACTATCAATACCAAAATTAATGCCACCACCCACTACAGATTTTCCCGCCCAAGGAATTTTTTCTATAAATACCACGTTAGAAGATACTTAGATGTTATTTTGCAAAGAACTTGAGCATCAGAGTGCTGAGACACCCAAGGCCATCAAGAAAACTACTGAACTAGAGCATACAATTGACAAAATGGAACCAATGAATTCAACAACCACTACCAGATCAGTGACAAACAAAATCAGACAACTAGAAAAAGCCAGCACACGCTTGGAAAGTAGACTGCACAATATCTGCAACACTAAAGTGATTGAACAACAATGGAAATAGGTCTGGAATGAAATTTGAGAATGGGGAACAAAATCAAGTGGAAAATGGAGGGAGAAAGCACAAAAATTAAGATCCAACATAATACTCAATTATATGAATACACCTTTAATGGAAAACTTTGCAGGAATAAAAGAAGTTATTTCCCAGTTTATCATCAGTCGATTCCACAATGGGAAACTATATTTCGACATACCTGTTGAAATTAATGGTGACCTGATCAGCCAAATCACATGATTATTGAACAAATTCTGTGATCCTGTAACCTTTCGACTAAACCTAGTCTTGGTCAAAGAACTAACCGGCATGCTGGCAAGGAAGAACTCAAGAGGGTTAGTAGTTAACTAAATCCTATATGGCACGCAAAATATAACTGCAAAGGTTTTGTCGATTTCCCTCACAAATATGGGATGAGGTTTCGGCCTTAAGCTCAACATGCTCGAGGCGGTTCAAAACATGATGACAACAGGAAAACTATACCGTTGGGTTGAACACCTAGCTAAAATTGTCAAGAATATTTGTGTAAAATGCCAAGAGGAGGGACCCCTAATCCAATTTCCTTCATTAGTCATATGGATAGCTATGTACCACCTCTGACCAGTCGATGATAAGGACTTCACTACAACAAAAGGACCAATAATGTGGAATTTCAAATGTTTCTCCCTAAAAGGCTACCAACTGGGAGCATGAACAACAAAAACTTGGTTAGACAACTGGTTTCAAGCTCTAAAAATAAAAACAATAGATGGTGGGTACCCCTGAATGTCCAACGGATTCTACCACCGACTCTACATATCCAACTTGCGTTAGACCACACATCATTCTGGTATTTACAAGGTGCCACAGGAGTATCAAAAGAACTCAAACCCTTTGTTCAAGGAATTTTTTTATGAGATTTTTCGACAATCCAACACAATATTGGATATACCCCCATAAAAAAAAAGTCAACCAACCAATGGTCGAACCTTTAACTAATGTAGAGAAAGAAGAATATTATGAAATCCATGTCCATTTAAATACATTTACGCTATATCCCGACCAGACTGGAGATATCAATCCTCTTGGGATATCCTTAACATCCGCACAATAGCCACGATATCAAATAGAATAGACTGGCAAAGGCACTCAATCAGATACCCCATTGTCGGAGTATTCCCTCACAAAGAAAAATAGTTGTTGAGTGCTCGAAGAACTATTTAAAACTCAATAGAACAAAAAGAGTACAACACAAGGAAAGGGGAAGCATAAGCTTATTCTTCAAGAACCAACTGAACATGACAATGCATAACTATTTGAGAGTGAAACAAAAATCTTAGAATATGTTGCTAAACATAATATCCTTGTCGAAGAACAAATAGTAAAATTTATCACAGAAGAGGAGTAGCGACCGGGACGACCAGAAGCAAGCTCAAAGAAAGTCAATTTTTCTACTACACCACCTGTAGACCTCACCCATATCCCACCACCTCCATCCCTAACCCCAGTTGTCAAAGAATAAGTTATACTGACTTCGACGATTAACACACCTCTATCCCTAAACCATCAATATTTGCAGAAGCTACCAACACCATTAAGAGAACGCATTCAAAAGGATAATTACCTATAGGATTTTATCAACTAGCTACCATCTCTTCTCCCTAACTGGAAAATGATGACAGTAAAAATACAAGTATTAGTCAAGGAAGGGAATAATTCTACCTTAGCCATCCCTTAATCTCAACTCACTGACCTTCCACCACCATCAACCTCTGAATAACAAATTGTTGGATATACTGAAAAAATTCTACAGAAAAATATCGACCCAACAAGTAATATTGTGGTAGAGAAAAGGTCATCTTTCATCCCCCGACATGCCAACCATTCGACACCGCCACACATCCTTCATCTAATGAATTGGGCTTAACTGACCCCACTCTCGATCCCTCAGATACCGTATTACAACCATCAGATCTAACTTCTAAACCTACTTCAACAAGCAATGTCGAGTAATATTTTTTACATGAGACAGTTAACCTAAACGTCGGTTCTATCTTGCATCATTCACCTCCTTCACCACCACCACTATTATCACCTAAAACCAAATACATTTCAACCAGTATCCCAATTTCTCTTGACACTACCAACATCATCCTCCCTAGCCCTACTAATGCAACTCCAGTTATCGAACAGAGGTAGAAAGCAACAGTAGAGATACAAAATCCACCAAGAAAACAGACAGAAACTGAGAAACAAAGTAAAGAGAAGGAAAGAAGAAAAATAAAGCAAAGAAAAGAAAATAAGAAACAAGAGAAAGAATAGTACAAATAGCAGCAACGTCTACAACAATTGCAGCAACAACCACACCTATTAGTACATATAGATCAATTCGGTCTAGTAGCCACATTTGTTCCATAAAAATATAAAGAAGAATAAATCAATCTACTGACAGATGCAATTAACTGGGAATACAAGCATAGAAGAGTGGAGGCCAAAGAACACATTGAACAACTAAAAAAAGAGAAAAACACATTTTTAGCCAAGTGTGAGAGCTTAGCACAACAAATCATCACAATTCCAGCAGGGACCAACTCCGACAAACCTCTTCACACAACATACCTCATATTTGAAAGATTTTTGTTGACCCTTTAGGAGAATTTGAAAAAAAGGTGACACGATTAGTCTGAGGAAACATTTGTCCTACTAAGAAATCAATACACAACATTTACAGCAACACACAACATGTCAGTACAATATGTTGCATAATTTATTGTCACTATAGAATTCTTGTGGAATTGGTACACCTACTACGACCATGTATTTGAAGAAATTCAAAAGACATGTGGACTCATCAGTTCACTACAACACCGTCGACCAATTACTAGTGAAGCAATGGCCTAGGACATTGATGATCAACTTGTTTTGGAAATCAATAAACTTGAAAAACTAGAGAAGCAAGAACATCAGTGGATCATCCAATCCCGAATCAGTCTAGCCAACATCGACAAAACCATACCACAACTCCAACGATTGCTTTATGTTGCTGATGAAAAAAATAAACTACTAGGGTTCGACATGATCAACATCCTAGAATTAGATATGCATGAAAATATAGATAACTTGTCGAGTCTCACCACTCTTACAATCGACATCCATAATTCCCTCCACACATGGGAAGAATTTCAGCACCAACAATCGCTATCCCCTGAAGCTATTTTAGAAGTGTGTGTTCAGCAACATCAATCCACCATCCATGACAGTCCATAATAGAGAGAAACATGGATTTTAGCTACTCATATAACACAATTTTCATCTCCTCATTTCTTTGGGATTGAGAAATATTTTGAGGTGGGGGATATGTTGGAGGATCCTAAGTCAGCTAGCCGACTAATTGTATAGTATAACAATAGATTATGTTGACCTCAAAGGTCGTGTCGGTTAGTTGAACTGATAGGTAGTTATGTAACCTCTTGTAAATAATATAAATAGGCTGGAGAGTTGGATAAAGAATCTATTCGATTGGATGTAATGAACCCTATATGTGGTCTTGAGTAATAGCAATACCTGTTGTTCTATCTATCATTCCTTGTCTCTTTCCTATATCATTGCTTGTATAAATCTGTAATATGTATCATTGGTAACTATGCAATATGTTTGATTACAACAGTGTTTTCGAGGGAACACATGTTAACTACATCCATGGTTATGCTCAATCGAAGGCTCAATACTTCATCCTTGAATTTATTGGGTCATGTATCCTCTATATGTTTCATGGATATTTAATATGTTGTGATTCACATAAATACTAACTCTTAGAACCCATGCAATAGTGACTATTCTTTGAAATTAAATAACCTTTGAATCTTGGGTATGATAAGCATTTTCCTCAATATCTTATGAGGATCATGTGTTTTAACATTTCTTTTTAATTTCTAGTACCTATCATTCCCACATTTTGGGCATATCTCTTTTTTTGCATATTTTCCTCTATATAGAATATAATCATTAAAACACACATTATATGATATGTACTCAATATCAACCTTTTCAACATATGATTTTACACTCTGGAACTATTAGGAAAGACGTTTTTGTTACGGAGAAAACTTCCTATGGCTTGGGGTGTACCACAATAGACAAAGTAACCGTAGAAATAAATTCCTTCCCAATATGCAAGAGAAATAACAAATATAACATTAAAGGATCTCGAGACACACCTTATTCCGGACGGTTGATGTAGATCCCCGTTGAGCTTTTTCCAATCCCACTTGTGTTAACAATTTTCTCTCTCAACAACAGCATGTTGATGTATTTGTAACTTCGAAATGTATTCACCTGTATATATTATGTATTGTACCCCGATGTTTATTTAGGGAAGTGTCTATAATGTATTGAAGTCATGTCATGCCCCGATGTGCCTATTAGGAGATTTAATAATGTAAACAAGTCATGTCAAGTCATTGTGGGTAACCCTCCTATTGTTCAAGGGTTAAAGTCCCTTCAATTGTGGGGCCCTAGGGTTATTAGAATGTCCTAGAGAATTCGACCCTAGGTGAGTTATTGTAAGTCGGGGCAATAGTCCCCATTGTTGTGTTAAGGATAACCCTCCTTGTTGGTCGGAGGGGCAAAGTCCCCACAAGTTGTGGGGCACTAGGGTTATTAGACTCTGCTAGAGATGCCGGCTCTAGTAAGTAATTGTTAAGTGAGGACGACATGTTGGAATGGACATTAAGTGAACAAAATAATATAAATAGAGAGTGAGCCTCTCTATTTATCACACACACACTCACTCACTGGGGCGCATGAGTGAGAGAGAAGTTGTAGAGACAAGAGAGAGACTACTGCTGTCAGGAGATCATCTTACTATTTTTGGGGTTTTTATTTTGGTGCTGATTCTATCTCTGAGGAATTTGCAGGCTTTTCTCCTTTATGGTTTCCCCTAGGAAAATATTTGTGTCTACTGTCTCTTGTGTTTGATTGTTGTGCTTGTTATTCTCTCAGTTAAATATCCTAAGATAATGCTATCTTGAATGATCAAAATATAACATGGTATCAGAGCTAACCTGACAAGAAGACATTGAGCAGCTACATAAGCTAGCGATTATTAATTTTCAAGTCTCTCTCTACAATCCATCAGCAAAAGTATGCTAGGCTGACTCTCAATTGAATGGTGCATCTTTCCGTCGAAGCGGAATTCGATTCCAAGCATTTTCAGTTCTTGGTGCGGGAAATTAGGACTTCTTACAGAAGAGGAATTTTTTAGCAAGCCTGGAACAGGATTTCTCTCCTCATCAAAATCAAATTTTAGAGACCTAGGTCAAGATTTTTGGTTGGGTATAGCTCCGGGAAAGTAAAACCCTAGTTTGACCCTGGGCCGAGAAAAACCCTAAAATACTAAAACTGATAAGTTTTGGTACATTCTCTATATCTCGGGATTGGAGAAGAATCAAAAGCTGAAACATTCATAGGCTTAGGGATTTACATTGTGTCCAAAATGTAGCCTTATATTCTCTATATTCTAGGAGATATGATCCCTCCAACTTAGGGTTCCAGCCTCTTCCAGGATTCATCCCTAAATAGGACACCTGGGGATAATTGCTATATCTCGGGCTACAAAGGTCCAAATTAATATTATGAAGATTTTCCAAAAATAGCACAGACTGTAATTTATGTGGTATAATTTTTAGAACCTGAAGATGAAACAGTGACACGTGGCATTCTGTACAACTTCGTTATGCTGAACAGTCCCAAAACAGGTCACCTTGGGAAAACAATCATAAGTCCCAATTAGTGAAACCAATTCTGATGAAACATATGGTGTTGGAATAGGGATAGGTGAGGATACCTCAGTGCAAAGTTTCAAACATAGAGGAGCAGTAATGTCAGAGATACCATAGAAACAGTATCAGGAATTTCTGCAGAAGAAATTGGTAAACTATGGCTTCCTGTTATGGGAGCTTCTCTCCACTATTTTCAGAAAAGGAGTACATTGGAAAGCTCACCTTGAAGAGTTATATATTTCTAGCCAATTAGATCTAAAAAATTCCAAGTTTTTAAAATTAGGGTTTCTCTGACAAACCCTAGATCAGCCAGCTCCAGAACCAGGATGGACACCTCAAATCGGTAAGATCTAATCTTTTTCTATTTTCATTCAAGGTTCTCATTTCAAAGTGACCTATCACATCAGCTTGATGATAAGCTTGGTGAAGTTGACAACTTCCAAGCATGGAAGTATAGGATCTCACTAGTCCTTGAAGGAAATGAATTGGACACCCACATAAGTAGAAAGGTTCTAGCTCCAGAGGGAGATGAGGCTAAAAGCCTTACACAAGAAGAACTTGGTCAAGGCCAAGAAGAACATTGTTGATTGAATCATGAATCACTTTGTACCACAAGTGTCTTCCTTAAAGACACCAAAAGAGATGTTTAATTCCTTGACCAAGCTATTTGAAGGGAAGAACATAAATCGGAAGATGACTTTAAGAAACCAGTTGAAGAATGTGAAGATCTAGAATGCAGAGACCATATGGTCATACTTTACATGGGTCTCTCAAATAAAAGAACAACTTGTAGTAGTAGAAGAAGAAGTGGAGAATGTAGAAGTAGTGATAGCCACCTTGAATGACATCCCAGGATCATGGGATTCATTCACGCGAGGAATGTGTGCCAGAAGGAAGTGATTACTTTCAACAGACTCTGGGAAGAAGAAGAAGCTCGACTCATAATAAGAGAACAGAATATGGGAGCAATTGAAGATCAAACTCTCACCATCCAAAGAAGATCCCTCAAGCGATGAGGAATACGTACGAATCAAATGTTGAAGAACCTCTTATCCATCTTAGCATTTGGATAAGAAATGATTCTATTATGAATGAAGAAGATTATAAAGCTGAAGGCTCAAGAAGGAGTCTACCCACGAAACAAATAAAGATAAGTATTCAATTGTCATTTCATGATATTGTTTTGTTATGCATTTGTTTATATTCAGTTGATGTATTATGCATGATAGAATGTTTTCATTAATGAAAATATACTACTAATATGCATGTGATGGGTAAGTAGCTCATGGTGCTATACAACTCTCCATTTCTACTTATCTAGAATGAAACCTCTTTGCTGACATATTGGATTAGTACACAATCTCAATGTTGTCCTAGTGGAGATGGAAGGCATTTAGAAAAGTTTCTGTGAGATATGGATGAATGTTGTATTGGCTAAAATAGTTGCATGATCATATATTTATGCATACGAATTTTCCATTATGAATATTCCTTATGAAATGTTTCTAACCATACAACTAATGCATTTGACTGGTAGGAAAGATCACGTACATAATCACCTACAAGAAAAGAAGGATGAGACTTGTTCCGAAGAACAAGTGACGACAGATAAAGAATAATATGATGAATGCAGCGACATCATTGATGCAGAACCTTCCAGCTATGAAGAAGTAACCAAGAAGAAAGGGAAGACCAGTTCAAGAAGAATGATGTCTAGGATGTAGTATCGATACATGAAGGGGAGTTCGTAGTTCTATCATGCAGTAGATGGAAACATCGTGGGATACAAGGCAAGATTCGTAGCACGAGGCTTCTCACGAAAAGAGTGCATAGAGTACACAATATAGAGGGAGTATGATGCTTCACTTCAAAGGGAGTGACTATAGAAGATCTTGAGGTTTGACATGGTACGATAGGATGGATAGATTACTGTTGACTCTAGGCTTTACTAAGAGTAAAGAGGATTCCAACCTTTTCCACAAGGTTGAAGGTGGAAGACCAGTGATGCTCCTGTTATATGTCGATGACTTCTTCCTGACAGAAGTTGCAAGAAGGATACTTGCTACTGAGTTCGAGATGAAGGACTTGGATATGATGCACTACTTTCTAGGCATGGAGGTGTGGCAGAATCTCCCTGGGACAAGAGAAGTATGCAGTAGAGATCCTGAAGAGGTTTAGGATGTTGGACTGCAAGGCCATGACCACACCTATGGCATCGAACCTAAAGCTACTGAGTGTTTCTTCATCAGATTCGGTTGTTGCCATGAAGTATTGTTAGATGATTGGGTCCTTGATGTACCTGACAAATACGAGTCCAGATATGTTCTTTGTTGTGAACACCTTGAGCTAATTCCTGACAGATCTGAGACATATTCACTTGATTGCTGCAAAGCATATTCTAAGGTACCTGAAGGGTACAGTTGATTATGGGCTCAAGTATGAGTCGAATCAAAAGATTAACCCAGAAGGTTATGTTGATTCATATTGGGTAGGCAGTGCCATCGATAGGAAGAGCAATTCAGGGTGTTGCTTCAATATGGGATCAAGTGTGATCTCTTGGTTTAGTAGGAAACGGTCTTGCGTGGCACTGAGTACAACTTAAAAGTAGAGTATGTCGCAGCTTGTTCAACTAGTTGTGAGGCAGTATGGCTAAGGAAGCTACTGTCTAATTTATTTGATCTCCAGTTAGATGCTACTTGTATATATTTGACAACCAGAGTTGTGCAAAGTTGTCGGAGAACCCGGTGTTCCATGACAAGTCGAAGCATATAGAGATCAAATATCACTATATCAGGGATATGGTGCAAAGAGGAGCAATGAAGCTCCAATATGTTGCGATGGATGAATAGATAGCTAATGTGTTGACTAAGCCATTAGCCAGCATAAAGTTTGAGTACTTCAGGGAGAAGCTCGGTGTTCTCCAAATAAAGGTTCCTTCCAAGGGGAAGTGATGAGTCTATGAGCCATTCTGACATGGTGATAGGATTGGTTACTTCCATGGTAAAATGTAAGGGCTGAGCCATTCTGTCATGGTGAGAGGATTGGTTCCTTCCATGTCAGATGTGAGTGCTGAGCCATTCTGATGTGACTATAGGATATGTTCCTACATGATCAGATATAAGTGCTGAATGCCATTCTTTGAATGGAGGTACCTGGTTAGTTACCAGGAATAATCAGTCTGGGGCTAAGGGCCATTCTAATGTGATTGAGGGATGTGCTCCCACATGATCAGATATAAGTGCAGGTCCATTTTGATGTGATTGAGGGATGTGTTCCCACTTGATCAAATATAAGGGCTAATGCCATTCTCTGGGAGAATGGAGGCACCTGGTAAGTTACCAGGAATCATCAACCTGGGGTTGAGAGGCATTCTAGCATGGTTGTAGGATGTGTTCCCACATGGCTAGATGTAAGTGCAGATCCCTTCTAGCATGGTTGTAGGTTGTGTTCCCGCATGGCTAGATGTAAGTGCAGAGCCCTTCTAGCATGGTTACAAGATGTTTTCCCACATGGCTAGATATAAGTGTTGAGCCTTTCCGATAGGGTTGTGGGATGTGTTCCCGCATGATTGGATGTGAGTGCTGGGCCTTTCTGACATGGTTGTGGGATGTGTTCCCGCATGGTCATATGTGAGTGATGGGCCTTTCTGACATGGTTGTGGGATGTCTTCCCACATGGTTAGATGTGAGTGTTGGGCGTGCCTTTATGACATGGTGTTGGATGTGTTCCTCTCATGGTCAGATGTAAGTGCTGGGTGGGCCATTCTGACTTAGGGTTATATGTAAGCGCTAAAGAAGACCTATATGGAGGCTAGGCCTATAACAAGCATGAAAAAGGGCTAGCTTTGTAGAACTTCCTATGATGAGAAGAATCAAGAGATAGCACCCGTGATGATGATCCAGCAGTAATGATCCAAATCGAGTGATGATCTAGATCCAGTGATGATGATCTAGCAGTGATGATCCTGCAGTAATGATCCAGATCGAGTGATGATCTAGATCCAGTGATGATGATCCAACAGCGATGATGATCCAACAGTGATGATCCAGATCCAGTGATGATGTCCCTGAGATGATCCAGATTGAGTGATGATCTAGATTTAGTGATGATGATCCATATCAAGTGATGATTCAGATCCAGTGATAAATATGACTTGGAGATGAAGATAACTTGAAGATGAATATGACTTGAAGATGAATATGAATTGAAGATGAAGATGACTTGAAGATGAAGATGACAAGATGATCTAGTTAATACAGAGAAGAAGACCAGTGCTGACAAATTGTGTCGAGAGAATACCTTCCTAGTTAAGAGGGAGTGTTGATATATATGTAACTTCAGAATGTATTCACCTGTATATATTATGTATTGTACCTTGATGTTTATTCTGGGAAGTGTCTGTAATGTATTGAAGTCATGTCATGTCCCGATGTTCCTATCGGGAGATTCAATAATGTAAACAAGTCATGTCAAGTCATTGTGGGTAATCCTCCTATTGTTCAAGAGTTAAAGTCCCCACAGTTGTGGGGCCCTAGGGTTATTAGACTATCCTAGAGAAGTCGATTCTAGGTGAGTTATTGTAAGTCAGGGCAATAGTCCCCACCGTTGTGTTAAGGATAACCCTCCTTGTTGGTCGGAGGGGAAAATTCCCCACAAGTTGTGGGGCACTAGTGTTATTAGACTCTCCTAGAGATGTCGGCTCTAGTAAGTAATTGTTAAGTGAGGACGACATGTTGAAGTGGACATTAAGTGAATGAAAGAATATAAATAGAGAGTGAGCCTCTCTATTTATCACACACACACTCACTCACTGGGGCGCATGAATGAGAGAGAAGTTGCTGAGACAAGAGAGAGACTTCTGTTGTCGGGAGATCATCTTAATGTTTTTGGGGTTTTGCTTTTGGTGCTGATTCTATCTCTGAGGAAGTTGCAGGGCTTTCTCCTTTATGGTTTCCCCGAGGAAAATATTTGTGTCTATTATCTCTTGTGTTTGATTGTTGTGCTTGTTATTCTCTTAGTTAAAGATCCTAACATAATGCTAGCTTCAATGATAAAAATCTAACACAACAAACAAGACAAGCATGCTATATAATGGTGTTAGACCTACTCTAACATATATAATCAATAATGTATAAGCAATTAAAATCATCCATGGATTCAATATTCATTTAAATGCACATCATTGGAAAGGAAAAGATATTTATATTAATATAAATCAGAGATTACATGAATGACAACCTCTGTTGGCACATCTTCGAACTGGAGAAACTGAGTCCTCCACTTGGACCTCCACCACCTCAATCCTCCATCTCTCGATAGCAAGCTCACAAGCGAAGGAAAGATTAAGAAGAACACCAAGTTCTCCAAGGGAAAAAGGGATGCAAACTCAAGTATAAGCAAGCTACAGAAACAATGGACTATAGTTTTCTTGCTCTTCAATTCCTCCTCTTCAATGTATCCAAAGGGTTCCTTATATAGTGCTTCACTAGGGTAATGGAAGGTCAAATCCGAGTGATCTAGAGGCATATGGAAGGCTAGGAGACAAGTGACTCAGATCCACATCAAGGAAAACTCCAAAAATATTTGGCCTTTTGTACACATCCTGATGTATGCGGGTTTAAGGGTTATATCCGCGTGTATACATGAGAAATGGTTTAAAAGTCATGTAAAACAAATATCGAGTGTTTTTAGGGATGATCTTGGAAACATAAAAGGTGCAAAAATGGTCCATGGGGTCCAAAGAGTATGCAGAGGGACAGAGAAGGCCATACATGTGTGATCTACCATGTGTGGTAAAATCAACTGTAACAGATGCCCCCTAATGTGTGAGGTCAAAGGGGTGATACGATGGACTAAATACTTTATAAGTCCATCCCAGAAGTGGAGTGATGAAGAACCAAGTGGAAGAAATAGCCATCCAACAATATAGTATAAATATCTCTGCATATGATTGCAAATACATACAACAGTCCTAAATACATAAGAGTACAATGGCCTTGAATAGGCATGATATAAAATATGACATGTGTGGTCATCACCACGTACAATATAGATAGATCAGAATTTCCATGATGAATATATACAAAGGACCAAGATATCCATGAAAGATGAATATATCTAACATACACTGGAATCAAGTCACGAGACCTGAAATATCATGAACACTGACATGATCAAGGATGTAGCATATCAGAAATGTCATCAATCTGGAAAGTCTTCTACACAACCCTCTACAAGTACATGTCCTACTATGTGAATAGAGGTGTCGAGGTCAAACATAGTAGTCCATAATTTGATTATCATTCATTGATGTATACCGTTAATAGACATGAGATCACCCACCGATAATGAAAATGGGAATCAAGGTACTAGAGTGCAATCTAACAAGTGTGAATAAATGTGTTGAGGTCGAACACTTAGAAGAATCCATTGATCAAGGGACATTGATGTATTCCCAAAACTTTCGATGGAGACAGAACCTACCACTGATGACTATAAGTCTCAAGTCACTCAAATGACTCTAGACTCCTATCCCAGAATAAATGATCTAAAGTTGATGGGATGGAATCCGCTGGAAGGAGGGAATTAAGGCATCCCCCATCATCCAACATGAGGTACTCAGCCAAGTTGTATAATGTGGAAGGATTTGATCATAATGTACTTGAATCAGTACCAGTACCAGGAATGGCTGACATGCAAAGTCAAGAAAACTGAGGAATGGACAACTCAGGCTTCAACTTCCTTCGAACAAGAGCATAAGGGCGAACGTTGATTGAATGTAGGAAGCATAGACTCAATATACAAAACTGGGACATCTTTGTGACACAAGAGGAATCGACAGAGGCTCCATAGGGACTGGAAGCTTAACTAGTCGGTGGAGATAAACTCAAAGAAATGAGTACAACTCCTAAATTCAAACTATTAACCCAATCAACGGATGTGATATACAGTGCTCTGTTTGAAGTTGACACGACTCGACTGCTGCCAAAGATAACATATTTTCCTGTCCAGCTTTTTGGTTTTTTAATTTTTTTTTGGACTTTTTCAGATATTTTAAAAAGCTTGAAAAATAATAAAAGTTCTTTATAGTTACAAATCTAATAGGAGACGAGTGTCAAGGGGCAAACAAACTAGTTCCAACCAATGGAACATACCTATGCTCAATGCAAGGAAACATGTGTAGGATAATGACACTCGGGGGAAAGTCCCCTCTTGATAAAAAATGGGGAATCAAGATACAAAAGATATATAAAATGGCTCTGCTTGGCTGAACATGAGACAAGCTCAGGCTATATGGCTGATAATCAAATTCAAGGAAGCCGGCATAAGGCTCAATAAGGCAAGCAAAAATTATGATAATACAATTACAACTTGACATAAGGGAGTCCTGGGGAAAAGGCCAACAAAAAGATCAAGAGGAGTATGAAGCTCTTGCGCAAAGTCATGGCGATACTATACAAAGGACTCCCACACCCTAAAGGAAAAATGTTAGCATGGGCACCAAATGCAAAACATGAGCTAACTAGGGTGCCCATGTATGGTCAAGCTCTACCATTGACATCATGTCACTTCTAAAAGCAACAAGAAGGTTCCATGACAAGATAGAATGGGTTTGTACCTAAGGTTAGAATGAAATGATCATAAGGACATGCAAAGTTCCAACAGATGTGAAACCTAACCTATATGCCAGTTTAGAAATAATACCTGAAATAGGCATGAACGAGTCAAAACCATTGTCAAACTGCACTCAAAACAGACTCCTACATCATCAAATTAGTTCAAAAGGTCCAAAATTGTCAGAAATTGTCAAAAACTATAGAAAGTGGGCAAAACAAATTTCAAAAAATTTCTATAAATAGTAAAAAATGAAAAAATTCCATACCATTTGAAAATTTTACCCAACATAGTGCATTTGAGCTCAGAACTTTCAACGCAAATTTCGGGAGCATCATCCAATGAAATTCAACCTCATTTGATCCAAGTAACTTCTCATGTCCTCCCCTTCCCATTTCATGTAAATTTTTTAAGTTTTCATGGTCCAATCAATTTTTTAGGCCATCCATAGTTGTGCGTTTTGGCCCACACATAAATCGAGGTTTTTTCCACATATAGGGCTTGCCATACACAGAAAAAACACCCAAACCCGCATACATACGTAGTTGTTTTGAAAACAATCACGTATGAGGCTACAAATAAGGTTTTCAAAGGAAAATGCTAATCAAAACTATGGTTTTTTGTGTAGGATGGTGTTAGAGTTGAGGGAAAGAGAACATGGTGATGTGGAGGAGGCCGTGCAAGGTGATCTTATGGCCCAGCAAGAATTATGGGCGTGTGGTTTGTATAAGTTTTGGTGTCTTGGCAGCCTAAGGGCCAAACCAAGACTACTCCAACTGCTAATGGATTACTAGGATCCATACTTTGAGACTTTTAATATTGACGAGATGTCACTCAGCATTGAGTTTGAGGACATATACTTTATCACTGGTTTATCCTGATGAGGAAAGGTGGTAAATCTCTGATATCATGGGCTAGGAGGTGGATTGACTATTGATGAGTACATAGCTGCGTACTACTTTCTGGACATGGAAAAGGTTGGGAGTCAAATCCCGACAAACTCTATCTAGGTTATGGGACTGAAGACCATACTATTGGCATTAGGTAGGATAGCCGGATTAGCTTCACTCCACCAGGCCTCTCGGCCACTGATGTTCTATGCGGTGGAGTGTATGAGACCCACAATGTATGACTGGAGCACGACACTATTGAGCAACATGAAACATCAGCTCAGTGACTGCAAAATGGGAAGGGTGCAGAACTTCGGTTTCGGTAGTATACTGAAAACGTTCTTCTTTGAATGGGTACCGGGGCTAAGCCCTAGAGTGGAAATTCCTCCACATGGAGTTCAAGATCCATCCCAACAACGTTGGGAAAATGTTATGCACAGACTGGGAAAAGGTAGGGTGTCTAACCCCTACCGATTAGAATTCTTTCCATGGTGACGAAGGCAGATCATCACCATAAATGACTACCCTTATGCAGGGATAGACTTCCATGGAGATCTGTACATGTCCCTACCACCAGGAGCAACATATGGTGGCATAGATAATGAATCCCAAACCCACTTTTTAAGTTTTTTGAATTATTCAATTTCTTTCTTTTTTGTGTGTTTTTTTATATGCTGACTCAAAAGACATGTTTTTGGTGTGACGACACATAGTGACAATTTGTCATGTGTATGCAGATGTAGGACCACGACGACCAGATGGTTTCCCTCGTCATCTATGAAGGGGAAGAGGAGATGAAATCATGGGTGCGGATGTGGAGCAGACTCTCCAAATCATTCACACGAGCTTCGTATGCTTGATGCATAGGGTACGCATGGTGCAAGTCGAGGACTTTCCTGAGGCTATGCAGCACCAGGTGGTTGGTGTACCATGAGCATGGGTTCGATTATTTCGATGGCTAGATAGAGTCATAGTGTGCTACCATGATCAGAAACTCCGTCCTCCTCAGGCTTAGAGACCTGAGAGTATTCCTTTTTGTACGACCGTGTATTATGTTTTGGTGGCTCGGAAGCCCCAATTTTGTATTATGACACTTATGTATTATGACGTCACTTTTTGGATATTAATGAAAAACTTTTATGATGATCGATTTTATTTATTTACATGTGTACAAAAATGAATGTTTGTGAGATGTTCATGGGCTATGAAACAAATACCAATCTAACACATCGTTAGTATATGAATCAGCAACTTGATTAAAATTTCTTGGAACATGAATGTATGTTGTATTGTCAAATTTCCGTTCTAGCAATCTAACCCTTAATAATATTTGTAATAATGTCGGATCTCTAATGTGATGCAAGACGTTAAGCTGTGAAACCACTAACTACGAGTCAAGACGTACCTCAAGAGAATGAATTTCATGTGAAATAGCATCATGCAATAAATCAATGATGGCACTATATTCAGCAACATTGTTTGAAGAAGGTCGTAAACATACGCCTCCTGAAGACAATACCTGACCCGTAGGAGTATAAGTCACCCAAGCAGCCGAGGCTGAATTTTGAGTGTGGCAGATAGCACCATCAACGAATCCTATATGCACGAAAGACTCCATTGATATCTTCCATAAGAAGCAAAAGCTAATCAATCAAACCCGATCACCATAAGAAAAACTAACTATGTAATGCAAGCTATACAATAATATACAAAAATCAGCCTTGGGTGAAGATCATGCATAGTAATTTTTAAGATAGAGCCCATTTCTAGGCTCCACCAAGGTTGTCCCTTCATAATCCACTAGCTCATAGGAGCCCTTCTCTAACACACGTTTGACCACGTAAGGACCATGCCACATGGGATTAAACTTCCCTGCCCCCAAGGGTTCTTTAGCTTGATCCCACAAAAGGACCAAATCACCTTCACAAGACTTCCTCAAATGGACAGACTTGTAATATTGGACCTTGAGGCGATACTTATTTACTTCTAGAGCCACTAAGGCATCTTAGCGTTGCTCATCAAGCTGCTCTAAGTAGACCAAATGTTCTTCCAATGTGGACATGTCTGGTAAAATCTCTATAACTAGCTTCAGAGAAGGGATTTCACATTCAATCGACAAAACAAACTCCACCCCATGTACAAGCTGATATGGAGAGAAACCAGTGGAAGTCTTAACTGCGGTTCTATAGGCCCACAAAGCAGGATATAACATGATATGACAATTCATCTTGCTTTGTGCGATGGTTCATTGGAGAATGGACTTAAGTGATTTATTCACTGCTTCAACCTATCCATTCGCCTGAGGGTAATAAGAAGAGGAGTGCTCCTGCTTATACCCTAACTTTGAAGCCAACTCTTCCATTATTTTATTCTGAAAGTGCCTACCATGGTCAGTGACAAGATTTTTTGGAATGCCGAACCGAGTAATAATTTGGTTGAAAACGAAATGCGTGGCTGTCTCACCATCAGATTTAACCGTGGGAATAACCTCTTCCCATTTTATGAAATAATCGATAGTCACTATAATATGGTGATGCCCCCCAGCCAAAGCTGGTTTGCAATCCATAAATTCAAGCCCCCACTTGGTGAAGGGACCAGCGATGACAATAGGATGTAACGGGGATGGATGCGAGTGCATATTGCATGTAAACACCTGGTAAGGGTGACACTTCTTGACCGCATTAACACAATATTTAAAGATCAATGGCCAAAAATATCCTGCTCTCAAAATTTTTTGGGTTGTAGAAAGCCCAGATAAATTACCACCACATGCCCCTCCATGGAAATCATTCAGCACAACCTCAACCCCTTCATGGGTTAAACAATGATGCAAAATGGAATCTACCCCACGACGATACAAAGTGGTATCCACTATAAGTTAGTTCTTAGCTACATGACATAATCATCGTCGCTCATCCCGTGAAAGGTGAGTAGGGACCTTCAATGTTTGCAAATATACAATGATATCCCCGTACCACGGGTCCAAAGTTGAGATAAGTAAAATATGCTCATCGACAAATGTATCCTCATAAACCTCTTCCTCCTCTAAACTTGGAAAATCAGATATGAGCTCCACAAAGATCAACGATTTCTTCGATTTCGCTGAAACAAATTCGAGATCGAACTCTTGCAAAATAACAATCCATTTATTGTATTTTCCCCCAACCATCCTTCTAGTGAGGACGAACTGAAACGGATTGATATGAGCTACAACCAAGGTTTGGCGAAGGAGAATGTAATGTCTCAATCTTTGAACCACATGAACAGTGGCCAAGGAAAGCTTCTCCACATGGGAATAATGGATTTCCACATCAATAAGGTTTCAACTCAAATAATATATGACATGCTTGTGGATCTCCCCATCCTCCTGAACCAAAACCATACCAACCATCTCGATAGATGCGGCCACATAAATCAAGAAATCACGGCTATAGTCAGGTGGACTAAGCACAGGGGATGATGCTAAGGCTTGACTAAGAGCATCAAAGGACTCCTGGGATCGCTCATCCCAACAAAAAGGAGTGTCCTTCTTTAAAATATGCATAAATCCTTTAGTCAAGTTGAAAAAATTAACTACGAATCTTCGTAAGAAATTTTCCATGCCTTGCAAACATTGAAGGTGTCTAATATTGCGAAGGGGAGACAATTGAAGTATTGCCTCAAGTTTTAAGGGATTGACCCTTATACCCTCCTTGGATATGATGAACCCTAGCAAGCAACCAACTGACACGCAAAAGATGCACTTATGAGGATTTAAATGCACTTGGTAATGGCGGCATCTTTCAAACACTAACCTCAAATGGTATGGATGACGCACTCTCAAACGAGAATGAACAGCAAGGTCATCCAAATACACTTCGATAATCATTTTGAGATCATGAAAAATTAAGGTCATAGCCCGCTGAAATGTAGCTCCGGCGTTTTTAGGGCCGAAAGGCATATTTTGATATGAAAAAGTACCCCAAGGACAAATAAATGTGGTCTTACGCTGATCCTCAGGTTTTATCTGAATCTGATTATATCCAGAAAAACCATCCATAAAGGAGAATACCTCGCTTCCTCCACACTCATCCAAAATCTGATCAATAAATGGTGTAGGAAAATTATCCTTAGGACAAGCACTACTTAAATCATGGAAATCAATGCATATATGGATCTCTCCCTGCTTCTTATCAACCTGAACAGGATTTGAAACCCACTCCATCAGGGGAAGGGGATAGATAAAACCATCTTTTAACAATTTCTCTATTTCAGCCTTAATGGTGGGTGTTATTCTAAGATTCACCGCACACAAACGTTGTCGAACGGGCTTCGCATTCGGATACATTTTAATCTCATGTTCAACAATACTAGGGTCAATACCTGGCATTTCCTCGTATGACCAAGCAAATATGTCACAAAACTCTTTAAATAGCTTGGTATACTCCTTGATATCATCAGGGGAACAACTCGCCCCAATGTAGATGTTCTCAACTTTGCCAAGATTGTGAGAAATATTGATAGGAATAGTAGGTGATAAATTCGCCATGTTCCCATTGGCCATCTGACCAGGAGAGCTCAATGGAACCACGGGACTACCAATATTCTCGCTAAGAATCTCCCTAAAGTCATCATGCTCCATACAGTCGATTTTAGGAAGAAAATATGATCGATGATGTAACTCTTCCCAAGGTGGCTCAACCCCAGACATGGCCTCAATAATGGCTTAATCCAATGGCAAAACATTGTCGAGGTAATCATGTACATGAGAGGACTCAACTACCCATGCAGATAGCACATACGGGTCCTCCTCCTCCGTTCGCGAAGAGGAAGGACTAGGATATACAAATTGATCAATATTCGCTTGATATGCTACCATCATTGCAGGAAACGACACATCCATTTCAATAGGTCCAATTGAAGGACTCGGCGAAGGAAGAATCCAAGGATCTTCCTTATGGGTAGTGCGAAAAGACACCAAATTCAATGAGGATAAATCCCCACCAAAACTAGATCCGATCATAAGAACGGGCGCAGGATAGCTAAACATTCCCATAAGAGATGGATACATACCCACACCCACACTCCCAGTTTTCGGCTGAGAATGATCGATAATCGGGATAGAAGTTCTCGATGATGCATTACCATTCAGATTATGGAATGACATCTGATCAATTGTAATGATATTCCCATTAAATGGAAAGCATATCACTTGAAAGAGCGAAGAGGCTATGGCTTGCATACTATACATCCAATTTCGGCCCAGCAAAATATTGTAGTCAAGGGGCGCATCAACCACCTCGACCTCGATCGTGAAAGTCTTCCCTCCCAATTGAACCTTAAGAGAAGGAAGAATCCCATGCAGCCGAAATGATATACCATCGAAAGCTGTCAACATAGTAGTAGATTGAGACAACTCAGGAGAACCCA
Organism: Pseudotsuga menziesii; assembly: GCA_001517045.1. Lineage (NCBI taxonomy): Eukaryota > Viridiplantae > Streptophyta > Pinopsida > Pinales > Pinaceae > Pseudotsuga > Pseudotsuga menziesii. The sequence goes on from LPNX011219197.1 coordinate 185,770, forward strand.
AACCCTTCTAACATGACAAAGACATCATGGAAGCAGCAGCGCCTTCATCAACGATAGTGCATTTGACGGTCATATTAAGACACTCTACATGAATCAAAATAGACACATAGTAAGGCAAGCAAGGCTGTATTCCCATGGTTTCAAATTTGATAACGGAAGAAGAGTTATCATCATTAACCCCAAGAGCAGAGAGCAAGACTCTCCTCTGTGGAGGACAAGTGTGAAGTACTTCAAGCATGGACATCGCAAAAGGAGTTTGGCCCAAATCCTTGACAACGAAATAGTTCTGGGTGGCTCGGGCATTAGGATTGTGCCCTGAACGCTTTAGGACTCCCTTAGGAATGCAAGGTGGAACTTCAGTTTTATCCATAGGTTTTTCGATACGCAAAGGGCTCGTGGGTGGTGTAGGTTCCTTTCCAAGGTCTAGTTGCGATGAACCATAATCCTTCGCACGAGTCACAACCTTAACAGTGTGCACCATGTTGATGCAACCATGACCAGTATTGGCCTCTGGAGTATTTTGATCTCCACCCGATGCACAATGAGGATCAATAGTCCTCGAGTTCATATTTTGATTGTTAGGTAAAGGATTAGTTAGCATGGTTGGGCCCTATGCTATGAACCTCAAGGCATATTCCATACAAGGGCACAACTGAGTGAGGTGGCCCTCCTTACATAACTTGCAAGGAAACTTTACCTTACTGTTGCAGCTGCAACATTTTCCCAAAATTCAAAAAAAATTGGGACCCTCCTTTTGCTTAGATTGGTTTGATGTTCTTCTTTGATTTGATTTAATGACTCTTCAGAAAGACTATTTCTAATGCCTAAATAATCCACTTTTGTTTTTTCCTTTGGGTGCATTTTCAAGTATTTGAATCGAAATATTCTTTGCTCGCGCTCCCACCGTTGCGGAGAAATAATAAGCTTCAGCCTCGATATTTGTCTCCGACGCATTTGTCTCAATCGGCTGATTTTTTCGTTTTACATCGAAACGATTTGTTACTTCATTCTCCGCAGTTGCAGATGGTAGATTGCGGATGGCATATTGCGAAGTCTCCCGATCATCGCTTTGGCTTTTCAGACCCCGCATGGTTGTTTTCGCCGCTCCTTAAGTCTTGGGTTTCCACCGTTGTGGCTGCAGAAAACACTAGCCTTCCGGTCTTTTTAGTTGATTTCTCCTCCGATGAAGACTTTACCTATTGCGGATTGATTTGTCCTTTATGACTCAGCCGTTGCGGCTCCCTTTTCCGCTATCGCTCCGACATTTAATCTCGTAAGCTCCGACACCTTATTATTTTCTCCCGGTTATCCCCGTGGATAGCTTAGTGGTTTTGCCACCCGACGTTGCAGAAGGAATTATGCTTGCGACCTCCGATCCTTATAGTTTTGTCGTCTGATTTTTCCCTGCCACTTATGTTTGAATATATATATCTATATATGGGGTCGGTTTTATTATTCTATTGCTATTTGGACTGTTGTGATCTGTCGCTCTCGTGTGTTGTCGTTCTCTCGAGCGCGCAAGGACCCCCGTTGTCAGTGTACCCTCGTTCCAGGTGGCTCAACCATGGAAGCTTAACATTTTTCTCCTGCCATACGCATTGAGGTGCCAGGTAGGCTCTTGTATGCCTTATCCTGTTCTATTTAGCTGAGCGTTTCTTGATTTTGCTCCACGGTTAGGTTTTTATGGCCATTTTCCCTTAACCCCGTCGTTTACTTGCATATATAATGGGGCTGGTAGCGTAGCTGTCAGTGGTGAGTCTTGTTGCCCATAGGGTGTTTTACTCTGCGGCTATATGTTTCGACCCTATGCTTAGTGGTTGGGGAGATTGGTGCAGATGACTGTTACGCTATCTGCGCCAATCTGCCCCATTTGATGATAGGTCTATGGGCGACGATTTTTCATGACCATCCTGTGTTGCTTGGACTGATTTCCCCCTCTTACGTTGCCTATATCCTTTAACCCACAACCGCATTTCACCGTGTTGTTTTACGCGACCCGGTTCACGGTCGGTTTCGAACCCGAGCCGGTGGAGGGGGTGTATCACTGCATAGAGTTATATCGACCATAAATTGCACAGACAGTGTCTTTCCTAAAAACACACCATTAAAAACTCAAATAAATCCCCCTGTCATTCCAATGCAGCGCGATGATCATGGCGCTCACAGAGAGCCCGAGGTCTCTTTACTTTAATGTAGATTTTGTTTCCCCGCTTGAGATTTGTTGATAGAATTGTTTTGGTATTAGGCAGCGTTGTTAGCTTGCACATATTTACTTCATTTAACTAATTTCCATCATGTTAAACATAGATGAAGTGAAACACTGCACCTTTTGTCTCAATGTTTGCAACTTATCTGGAAATGGCTTAATGATTATAATTTCATGTATGACAGGAAGATTTCGAACCCAAAATGTCGAAGTGACAAAAGAAGAATGCCCCTGTGGTCAAAGAGGATCACGACATGGAATTTATCACCAAAACCGAATACATCTATGAGGACACCAAGTGCATATCTGGTGTAGAGCCTGAGTACCAGTGGGGAGAGATATACAGGTTGATCACGCAACGAGAGGTGCCTGATATGGGCTTAGAGGAAGAAGGCATATACGCCAATATAGAGAGATCTTCATTGATGAAGATTGCCACTAGACCAAAGATCTTCCCATGCTCTGAAGTGATTGGTTGGATTCTGCCCCGGGCAGATGTAACCACTATGATCTTGGAAAATGTTGACAAACAAGGCTATGTTGCCTATAGCCCGAGATATGTAGCCCTAGCCTACCACCTACCAGAAGCACAAGTATTTTTGTCTGATGGTTGGCTAAGAAACATTAGAATGGACCTTGTTGAGACCCTTAAAAGAATTTTGTTGTCTGGAAGACATTTCAGAACCAGGCCAACGGGAGAATATGACACAGCAAGCTTAAGGGCCCCATATAGGTTCATCACCTTAATGCTTAACATGATTTTTGGAAGAGCTCATGGCAAGAGCTTCAAATTAGAGTGGATGCCCATTATCTTTTATGTTGCAACCCAAGGAACCATCTTCAACTGGGCTCACATAGTGTCAAATAGTGTCTTTCAGCCTGTATGGCCTCAGCTTTGGGAGGAGTGTCCCAAAAGAGGTTTGAATTTTACATGAGTTCCATACTCGTTGATTGTATACTGTGCAATCAACTTTTCCCCTGCCTAAGGTGCATCTGGGATAGGGAGAGGATGCCTGTCTATTCTGCATACAAGCCACTATGGGTGCACAAATACCATAGTCATTACTGGGAGGTCTGTGAACATTTCATCATGCCTTTGTATACTCTCATTTTCCTGAAAGAATGTGACTGCATGTCGGAAGAGGCATTACAGGTAATCGAAGAATATGCAGATTATTTCCTGAATGAGGATGGCCTCTACTTCAAAATGTTTGGAGGCTCTAGAGCACCCTCCCTACTACCCAAATATACCACAGACTACATCATTCATAAAGAGGCGGTCAGGCAAGTCTTCCTAGATGGCATAGGAAGATTTTTGTTTGAACATAAGAAGGCTGCCTATGCCCCTTTTCCTTTCAAGTTAGGAAGTTATAAGTTTACTAGGGTAAAGAAAGCATATGAGTTTGTAGAAGAGTTGGAAAGGTTTCATTTTGGTGAGATGCCCTTCCATAGAAATGACTCCCACAACAAAGTGTCTGAACACTGCAAAGAGAACAACGTCCATTTTGAATACACTCATCATTGGGACAGAGAAGAGTCCGTCTTCCACAGTGCTTTGAACATAATAGCCTTGAGGAAAAGGTTCAAAAATAAGATCACCACCAAGGGTGGGAAAGGGTAGGATGAACAAGCAAAATATGACGAAGAAGCCAGGAAAAGAAATGAAGAATCCCAAAGGTTGGCCCAAGAGGCTGCAAGGTGGCTTCAGGGAGAAGAGGAAGAAAAAAGAAGAGCTGCCCAAGAGGCAGCCAAAAAGGCAGAAGAAGATGCAAGAAATGAGGAAGAAGAAAGAAAAAGAAAGCTTGATGAGGAGCTTCAGAAACAGAAAGCGGATAGGATGAAGCTGACCCAAACAATGACAGAACAGTCAGCCTCTGATACAACTGACATTCAGACCCAGGACATTGAGAACCCCAAGGTTTAGGACCCAAAAGCACCTGCTGTCAGCACACCTGGACAGTCTATGGTCCCCACACTTAAACTAGTCCCTTTTGTACAGAAGGAAGGGGAAGAAATCCCCGATTTTAATACTATCTTCTATGACAAGGAAACCAAGAGGATAGTAAAGAGAACTGAAAAGAAGGTTGCAACAGGAGGTCTATCCAGGAAGATGATAACGGATACAACAATTGTATATGGGACAGACCGAGATCCCAGATTCACCATTAGAGCAGGAGCTGCATTGATCCACGCTTCGGAGGATAATGTAGACAAAATCATGATAGATCTGGAGCAATCCAAGAAGTCTTCTGCTCAACTGAAAGACACGTTAAGAAAGGAGAGAGAAGAAAATAGTAAGCTGAAGAGAAAATATGAGGACATGCAAAAGGAGATGAGGTATTCAAAGGTTGAACTGCAAGTTCTTCAAGCAGAAAGGAGGTCTGTGGAAACTATACAAGAGTGTGTGGAGAGAGTGCAACAAGAGTATCAGGAGCTAAGGGTTGAAAAGGAACAGCTGCTGGGAAAGAAAGAAGACTTAGAGCTGCAAAACACCACCTTGGAGGCAAATGATAAGCAAGCTCAAGAACAAGAGAAGAAACTTTGAGAGCATATTTCTTCTCTAGCAACCGCTTTAGAAGAAGCAAAAGAGTAGCAGTTTGACCTCCAGGAACATGTGCTAGCACAAAAGGCTAATATGCTTCAGCTGCAAACTGCCATAGAAGAAGAGAGATGAAAAGTTTTGCAAATAGACAGCCGTTTAGAGGAAATTCTGGAGACTTCCTCTTATTTTGTTGATAGATCGCAGGACGTCCTGGAAGTCCTGACAGCAAGAATGGAAAGGTTGGAAAATAATGAAGAAACTATTGCAGAGCTGCCCTCAAAGGATCGACAAGCCCTTAAGCAGGACTACAACTTATTAGAGTTTGCTATAAACACATCAGAGGATTTCAAAAAGGATGTTAGAAAAACGAAAGGAGCATGCACAGAATTTTTCAGAAGCATCCTGATTACCTATAACTGGTGCCAAGTAGAAGCTGAGCAAAGGCTAGATGTTTTTCCAGACCACAACTCATTTGTGGAGATTTTATAGAAGAGGTATCAAGAGGAGGAAGAAAAAATACAGCACATTAAGGCCCTCGACCACCAGGTCTTAAGGAGTGAAGTAGATCATTCCGCCATCAGTGTGCAGCTATTGGAGGATCAGTTGCATTTGAGTGCGGCCAGAATTGAGGCCATCAAGAACCAAGTTGCTAAGTTCAAGATAAACATTCAATTTTGGAACCTTGTGCATTTGAAGGCATTGCCTCTGAGGCTTCGGCATGGAAAAAAATTCTGAATACCCAAGTGGGTCCCTCCTCGTGAATGACCATTCACTTGTGTAATATGTAACAATTTTGTAAACACTTGATGTAAGTGAGATATTGGGAGGTGAAGAGTTGGGGAGCCCAAGGTTTATTTGTGGGCATCCCAATAGTCTCATGATTTTTTTATAAATATAGGAGACTTAGAAGAACAAAGGGCTTTTTCCCAGTTAGACATGTAAAGAGATATTGTAAGAAGAACTACTTTTTTCTGCAATAAAGAATTATTGTTTGCCTGTCGGAGAAAGTTTGGTGGGACGTTCAAATTCTATGCTATGGATTGGTGAAAGATGAACTATTTTGTTTTTCTAGTTTTGTCCATTAACTGTGAGATCGTTCTAACTCTTAGAGCCTATGTTCTTGTTTGAATGATTTCTGGTTTATTCTGTGAAATTACCACCATGAGTAATGCATGTTGTTCATAAACAATTGGCTATCTGATTGTCTAAATATCTTTAATCATTCATGTGTTGTAGGAAGGAATATCAACTATCTGTAATTTCTCTTTATAATGCATGCACAATACACATTACTCATCAATAAGTTACAATTTGGCTCCCCGGGGATAGATAGATAGATAGATAAATAGATAGTTAGTTTTAATTTATTGCTGCATATGTGATTTAGATGCTTGTGAGTTCTAAGACGAGAGGTAAGAACTTGCGCATCATGTTGTGACTACTCCTTGCATCCTTTATCACCCTGCGTGGCTAATTAGGCACGTGCATATCATACTTTAAGTCAAAAATACAAAAAATACACACGGTGGACCAGGCCACAACCGGTAAAACGTTTATTTTTTGTTACTTGACCTACGGTAGCCGGACCGCAAACCGGACGGATTCCCTATACCAAGCAGTCACGGGCTAGTTGGGAACGTTGACTGGGGAGAATCCCTTACTGTTGTTGCCTGCGAATTTCCATGCCTCAATAGTTTCTGGCGCTAGAAGGAGGGCCACCAGTGCATGGCTGGCCGTGGAAACATATTTTCCCAAGATTACCCCACTAGCAGAGATTTGGAAGCTTTTGGCTCAACCCAAGTACTTACAGTCTTTGTTTCTTCCCCTGAAGCAGGTAAGCCCAGTTTCACCTTACGTTAATTCTTACTCAGACTCTGTTTCTTTCACCTTCGCTCATGGCTGGTATAAATGTGAATCAGCCCAACCCACAGCCAGCTTGGAGAGCTAGATCACCTTTGAACCTGACACCTCCTTTGCATAACCTACCTCAAGCTTTTGACAAGCTGCTGCCTAAGTTTGATCCCGATGAAAAGACTGCTGTAGATGACCACTTGTAAAGTTTCTATTTAGCAATAGAAGGTTTAAGGTCCAGGGAACATGAGGATGTGGTCTATATATTATTCCCACATACCCTTAAAGGAGCAGCAGCATCCTGGTATTTCAGTTTTCCTGCAAACTCTATTCCTGATTGGGACACCTTCGAAAGGATTTTCAGAAGTAAATATGCAGCCCAAAAGACACATGCCTCACTAATGAAAGGGCTTGGTTTGTTAAAGAAAGAGAAGGATGAGAAGGTGCATCATTTTACTCAAAGGTTTTCAACATACCTAAAGAACTTTTTTGAAACTGACAAACCCTCAGACAAAGTCTTAATTGAATATTATACCTCAGCCCTAGGACCTGAGCTGGCCATGTTTGCCAAAATGAAAACTCGACCTACGTTGGTAGAGACTTATGAAGAACCAGAAAGGGTAGAGGCTGAAAAGGAAAGTATAGAAGACTATCCCAAGCAACCTGAGGAAAAAACTATCGGGAGAAGAACCTTATTGCTATCTAAACCTAAAGAGGAACAATCACATGATTTTGAGGGAATGCTAAAAATGATTCAGAAACTGTCTAAACAAATAATAGATCTGGAGAAAGAAAGGGAAGTTTAGAAAACTTACAAACCCTACTACCAAAAAATGGAGGATAACAACCAATTGAAGATCCCTTCACCCAATTCAGCATTAGTGAATATAATAGAGGTAGGGGGGGATAATTTCTGCACTTTCCACCAACAACCTCATTCTGAAAAGGAGTGTCCTCAATGGTTAAATTCAGTGACATTGGTTATGAATCAGCTGCTAGACTCTAAATTGACTAAGGACAGTGGTAAAGAGGAAAATAAAAACAAGACCATAGAGAAACAAGAAGATGATACCATGTTCTTATGGGATGGTGTCTCTCTTTTCGACACAGAAGAGAGTGCGTTTAAGTCTGAATACACACCTACAACAGCAAAAGACACGAACCTAACAATTAAAGACAATGCAATAATTTCGAAGATTAAAAAATTGCAAAAGAATGTCAAGAGACAGGAAGATGCTAATGTCGAAGATAAAACACCTATAGTCACTACTGTCAACCAGGAAAGAAAGACAATCAGCGAGCCTGTCAAACTTGTGGAAGAACAGGTAGGTGTTAATGAAGGAAACGCTGAATAAATTGAGGATCTTAAAAAAGATGTGCCCACTCAAAATCAACCGAGAGAAGAAGATATAAAACCAAGTTGGGAAGAAAAAGCTAAAACCCTGCCTTTTCTTTTGACTCTAGAAATGCTGAATCATAATGTGCATAATTGTTTGGTAGATTCTGGGTCATCGGTAAATGTTATGCCACTTGAAGTTTGCAAAAGGATTAATGGACAGCTAGAGCCCACTTCCTGGGAAGTAGTGCAGCTAGATAGAACAGGTGTCAAAGTAGTGGGAGAAATGAAGAACGTTCTCATATGCTTATCTGCGAATAACAAGATATGTCAATTTATTGACATTATGGTGGCTGACGTACCAGATGGATATGGGCTTATTCTTAACCGAGATTGGTATGCCAGGTTAAAGGGTTATTTTTCTTCAGACTAGTCTCATTTATGGTTACCTCTTAAGGGTACCCCTAATCAGATTAAAATTTTGAGAGAACCTTACGTGAAGCATACCGTCACTAAGCTGGGAGAAAGTAATAAATTTGTTATTTCTGTCCTAGGAAATTATCTAACGGAGCTCAAACTAAGATATCATACCACAGGAAAGGCCAGTTCTATGATTGACACTCAGCCTGAGCTCCTTCAACTTCCTCAGGCTGATAAGAATGACTGTAGACTAGTAGACATGGTTTCGATTTCAAAAATGGTACACTTAGACCATGGATAGGTTTTTGGCCTACACTGCAGCCTATCCCTTTAACTCGTTGGATTGAAGAATTTTTAAGGGCAGGCACACATTTTCTTTTCTTTTTGCTTTGTACATAAATAATTTGATGATGTTTTTCTTTTGATTTATTGCTTTGATGTTGTTTTTTCTTTTAGTTTAATGCTTTGTTGCTAGTTCTTTTGGTTTTGAATAAAGAGGAAAACTTTTGGTTCCAATGGAAACACTAGGGTTCTTAATTAACTGAAATCTTGAGCAAAAGACTGTGCTTTTAAAACATAGAATTTCTTCTAGTAGCAGTGTTCCTAATTGGCCATGCATTCATTGAAGCCCTACTTAACCCCTGTGAATAACTCATAATTAAGAGGTCTGGAATACTATTTCGAGGCTCCATCCATTTCACATCTAAAATGTCCAAGGGAGTGACAGCAAAGGACCCATGGAAAGGAAGCAAGGTAAATAGTATATCATATATAAATGATCCCATGCTATGATTTCAGAAAAGCTAAAAGCTATCAAGAGTCAAAACTCCTTAAAGAAACAATACATATCAAAGCAAAGTATCAAAAGCATGAATTTCAAATTGCCAAAATTTCCTCTCCGTCCGTGAGATGAAAAGTAAATTCTTCTCTCACACAAAAGGACACTATGGATAGAGGAGCCTGAATAAAATTCAGAAAGAAAGGCAGATGGAGGACTCAAAAGAACTAAAGTTCAAATGGCACAAAAGTGCAGTTGGCATGGGAATGAGGAACAAATGGATAATGTTGTTTACCATATGTTACAATCCTGTGGCATCCAAGCTGGAAACCACCTAAGGACGGGTAAAATTAATCTCACTTATCAGGCCTCAAAAGAGTTATTCAGACTTGCAAATATTTCTGATGTTACCATTCCCCAAAGAATGAACTATTTCTCAATGATTTAAATGCATGGGTTGGCCAGCTTAGGAATACAAACATCTAGAAGATTTCAATTTTGAGCTAGACAGTCTTTTACTGGGGAGGAGTTAAGTCAGAAATCTAGGGTTCACCAGGTAGTTACCAATTGTTGCAGCTGCAACATTTTCCCAAAATTCAAAAAATTTCGGGACCCTCCTTTTGCTTAGATTGGTTTGATGTTCTTCTTTGATTTGATTTAATGACTCTTCAGAAAGACTATTTCTAATGCCTAAAATAATCCACTTTTTTTTGCCTCTGGGTGCATTTTCAAGTATTTGAATCGAAATATTCTTTGCTCGCGCTCCCACCATTGCAGAGAAATAATAAGCTTCAGCCTCGATATTTGTCTCTGACGCATTTGTCTCAATCGGCTGATTTTTTCGTTTTACATCGGAACGATTTGTTACTTCATTCTCCGCAGTTGCGGACAGCAGATTGCGAAGTCTCTCGATCATCGCTTTGGCTTTTCAGACCCCGCATGGTTGTTTTCGCCGCTCCTTAAGTCTTGGGTTTCCATCGTTGCGGCTGCATAAAACACTAGCCTTCCGGTCTTTTTAGTTGATTTCTCCTCCGATGAAGACTTTACCTATTGCAGATTGATTTGTCCTTTATGACTTCGCCGTTGCGGCTCCCTTTTCCGCTATCGCTTCGACGTTTAATCTCGTAAGCTCTGACGCCTTATTATTTTCTCCCGGTTATCCTTGCGGATAGCTTAGTGGTTTTGCCACCTGACGTTGCGGAAGGAATTATGCTTGCGACTTCCGATCCTTAGAGTTCCGCCGTCCGATTTTTCCCTGCCGCTTATGGTTGACTATATATATCTATATATGGGGTCGGGTTTATTATTCTTTTGCTATTTGGACTATCATGATCTGTCGCTCTCGTGTGCTGTTGTTCTCTCGAGCTCGCAAGGACCCCCATTGTTGGTGTACCCTCGTTCCAGGTGGCTCAATCGTGGAAGCTTAACAGTTTTCTCCCACCATATGTGTCGAGGTGCCAAGTAGGCTCTTGTATGCCTTATCCCATTTCGTTTGGCTGAGCGTTTCTTGATTTTTCTCCGCGGTTAGGTTTTTATGGCCATTTTCCCTTAACCCCATTGTTTACTTACATATAATGGGGCTGGTAGCATAGCTTTCAGTGGTGAGTCTTGTTTCCCATGGGATGTTTTACTCCGTGGCTGTATGTTTCGACCCTACGCTTAGTGGTTGGGGAGATTGGTGCAGATGGTCATTACGCTGTCTATTCCAATCTACCCCATTTGATGATAGGTTAATGGGGGACGGTTTTTCATGACCATCATGTGTTTCTTGGACTAGTTTCCCCCTCTTAATTTGCCTGTATCCTTTAACCCACGGCCGCATTTCGCCGTGTTGTTTTACGCGACCCGGTTCACGGTCGGTTTCGAACCCGAGCCAGTGGAGGGGGTGTATCACTGCATAGAGTTATATCGACCATATATTGCATAGATAGTGTCTTTCCTAAAAACGCACCGTTAAAAACTCAAATAAATCCCCCTGTCATTCCAACGCAGCGCGATGATCATGGCGCCCGCAGAGAGCCCGATGTCTCTTCACTTTAATGTAGATTTTGTTTCCCCACTCGAGATTTGTTGATAGAACTATTTTGGTATTAGAAAGCATTGTTAGCTTGCACATATTTACTTCATTTAACTAATTTCCGTCATGTTAAACATAGATGAAGTGAAACACTGCACGTTTTGTCTCAATGTTTGCAACTTATCTGGAAATGGCTTAATGATTATAATTTCATGTATGACAATAAGATTTCAAACTCAAAATGTCAAAGTGACAAAATAAGAAGGCCCCTATGGTTGAAGAGGATCTCGACGTGGAAGTTATCACCAAAAATAAATACATCTATGAGGACACCAAGTGCATATCTGGTGTAGAGCCTGAGTACCAGTGGGGAGAGATATACAGGTTGATCACACGACAAGAGGTGCCTGATATGGGGTTGGAGGAAGAAGGCATATACGCCAATATAGAGAGATATTCACTAATGAATATTGCCACCAGACCAGAGCTCTTCCCATGCTCTGAAGTGATTGGTTGGATTCTGCCTCGGGCAGATGTAACCACTATGATCCTGGAAAATGTTGACAAACAAGGCTATGCTGCCTATAGCCCATGATATGTAGCCCTGGCATACCACCTGCCAGAAGCACAAGTATTTTTGTCTGATGTTTGGGTGAGAAACATTAGAATGGACCTTGTTGAGACCCTTAAAAGAATGTTGTTTTCTGGAAGACATTTCAGAACTAGGCCAACAGGAGAATATGACACAGCAAGCTTAAGGGCCCCGTACAGGTTCATTGCCTTAATGCTTAACATGATTTTTGGAAGAGATAATGGAAAGAGCTTCAAATTAGAGTGGATACCCATTATCTTTTATGTTGCAACCCAAGGAACCATCTTCATCTGAGCTAACATAGTGTCAAATAGTCTTTTAGCCTGTATGGCCTCAGCTTTGGGAGGAGTGTCCCAAAAGAGGTCTGAATTTTACATGAGTTCCATACTCGTTGATTGTATACTGTGCAATCAACCTTTCCCCGGCCTAAGGTGAATCTGGGACAGGGAGAGGATGCCTGTCTATTCTGCATACAAGCCACTATGGGCGCACAAATACCATAGTCATTACTGGGAGGTCTGTGAACATTTCATCATGCCTTTGTATACTCTCATTTTCCTGAAAGAATGTGACTGCATGTTGGAAGAGGAATTGCAGGTAATCGAAGAATATGCAGATTATTTCCTGACTGAGGATGGCCTCTACTACAGAATGTTTGGAGGCTCCAGAGCACCCTCCCTACTACCCAAATATACCACAGACTACATCATTCATAAAAAGGCGGTCAGGCAAGTGTTCCTGGATGGCAAAGGAATCTTTTTGTTTGAACATAAGAAGGCTGCCTATCCCCCTTTGCCTTTCAAGTTAGGAAGTTATAAGTTTACCAGGGTAAAGAAAGCAGATGAGCTTGTAGAAGAGTTGGAAAGGTTTCATTTTGGTGAGATGCCCTTCCATAGAAATGACTCCCACAGCAAAGTGTCTGAACACTGCAAAGAGAACAACGTCCATTTCGAATACACTCATCATTGGGACAGAGAAGAGTCCATCTTCCGCAGTACTTTGAACATAACAGCCTTGAGGAAAAGGTTCAAAAAGAAGATCACCACCAAGGGTGGGAAAGGGCAGGATGAATAAGCAAAAGCTGATGAAGAATCCAGGAAAAGAAATGAAGAATCCCAAAGGTTGGCCCAAGAGGCTGTAGGGTGGCTTCAGGGAGAAGAGAAAGAAAAAAGAAGAGCTGCCCAAGAGGCAGCCAAAAAGGCAGAAGAAGATGCAAAAAATGAGGAAGAAGAAAGAAAAAGAAAGCTTGATGAGGAGCTTCAAAAACAGGAAGCGGATAGGATGAAGCTAACCCAGATAGCGATAGAACAGTCAGCCTCTGATACAGCTGACATTCAGACCCAGGACATTGAGAACCCCAAGGTTCAAGACCCAGAAGCACCTGCTGTCAGCACAACTAGATATTCTATGGTCCCCACACTTAAACTAGTCCCTTTTGTACAGAAGGAAGGGGAAGAAATCCCTGATTTTAATACTATATTCTATGACAAGGAAACCAAGAGGATAGTAAAGAGAACTGAAAAGAAGGTTGCAACAGGAGGTCTGTCCGGGAAGATGATAATGGATACAACAATTGTATATGGGACAGATCGAGATCCCAGATTCACCATTAGAGTAGGAGCTGCATTGATCCATGCTTCGAAGGATAATGTAGACAAAATCATGACAGATCTGGAGCAATCCAAGAAGTCTTCTGCTCAACTGAAAGACACATTAAGAAAGGAGAGAGAAGAAAATAGTAAGCTGAAGAGAAAATATGAGGACATGCAAAAGGAGATGAGGTCTTCAAAGGTTGAACTGCAAGTTCTTCAAGTAGAAAGGAGGTATGTGGAAACTACACAAGAGTGTCTGGAGAGAGTGCAACAAGAGTATCAGGAGCTAAGGGTTGAAAAGGAACAACTGCTGGGAAAGATAGAAGACCACCTTGGAGGAAAATGAGAAGCAATCTCAAGAACAAGAGATGAAACTTCAAGAGCATATTTCTTCTCTAGCAACCGCTTTAGAAGAAGCAAAAGAGCAGCAGGTTGACCTCCAACCTTTCAAGGAACATGTGTTGGCACAAAAGGCCAAGATGCTTCAGCTGTAGACTACCATAGAAGAAGAGAGATGCAAAGTTTTGCAAATAGATGGTCGTTTAGAGGAAATTCTGGAGACTTCCTCTTATTTTGTTGATAGATCGCAGGACATCCTGGAAGTCCTGACAGCAAGAATGGCAAGGATGGAAAATAATGAAGAAACTCCTACAGAGCTGTCGTCGAAGGATCAACAGGCCCTTAAGCAGGATTACGACTTATTAGAGTTTGCTATAAACACAGCAAATGATTTCAAAAAGGCTGTTAGAAAAATGAAAGGAGCATGCACAGAATTTTTCAGAAGGATCTTGATTACCTATAACCGGTGCCAAGTAGAAACTGAGCAAAGGCTAGATGTTTTTCCATACCACAACTCATTTGTGGAGATTTTACAGAAGAGGTATCAAGAGGAGGAAGAAAAAATATAGCACATTAAGGCCCTCGACCACCAGGTCTTAAGGAGTGAATTAGATCATTCCGCCATCAGTGTGCAGCTATTGGAGGATCAGTTGCATTTGAGTGCGGCAGAATTGAGGCCATCAAGAACCAAGCTATGAAGTTCAAGATAAAAATTCAATTTTTGGAACCTTGTGCATTTGAAGGCATCGCCTCTGAGGCTTCGGTGTGGAAAAAATTTCTAAATACCCAAGTGGGCCCCTCCTCGTGAATGACCATTCACTTTTGTAATATGTAACAATTTTGTAAACACTTAATGTAAGTGAGATATTGGGAGGTGAAGAGTTGGGGATCCCAAGGGTTATTTGTGGGTAGCCCAACAGTCTCATGCTTTTTTTATAAATATAGGAGACTTAGAAGAACAAAGGGATTTTTCCCAGTTAGACATGTAAAGAGATATTGTAAGAAGAACTACTTTTTTTTGCAATAAAGAATTATTGTTTGCCTGTCGGAGAAAGTTTGGTGGGACGTTCAAATGCTATGCTATGGATTGGTGAAAGATGAACTATTTCGTTTTTCTAGTTTTGTCCATTAACTGTGAGATCGTTCTAACTCTTAGAGCCTATGTTCTTGTTTGAATGATTTCTGGTTTATTCTGTGAAATTACCACCATGAGTAATGCATGTTGTTCATAAACAATTGGCTATTTGATTGTCTAAATATCTTTAATCGTTCATGTGTTGTAGGAAGGAATATCAGCTATCTGTAATTTCTCTTTATAATGCATGCACAATACACATTACTCATCAATAAGTTACAATTTGGCTCCCCGGGGATAGATATATAGATACATAAATAGATAGTTAGTTTTACTTTATTGCTGCATATGTGATTTAGATGCTTGTGAGTTCTAAGACGAGAGGTAAGAACCTGCGCATCACGTTGTGACTGCTCCTTGCATCCTTTATCACCCTGCATGGTTAATTAGGCACGTGCATATCATACTTTAAGTCAAAAATACAAAAAATACACATGGTGGACCGGCCCGCAACCGGTAAAACCTTTATTTTTTGTTACTTGACCTACGGTAGCCGGACCGCAAACCGGACGGATTCCCTATACCAAATAGTCACGGGCTAGTTGGGAACGTTGACTAGGGAGAATCCCTTGCTGTTGTTGCCTGCGAATTTCCAGGCCTCAACACTTACATTTAGTATGCTTATCCCCCCCACCATACGAGTGTTCTTGTCATTATAATTAGCATTTTCGTTCTTAGTCCCACCCTTGCGATTATTTTTCCCTCTGTTCTTATTCCTTCCAGGCTGTTGGTTGCCCTTTTGGTCCGACAATTGCACAAAAAGTACACTCGCCGATTGGGTAGGTTGAGACAAATTCATGGTTTGTCCTGACGTGGATTGATTAATTGACAATTGGCTCACTTGTTTCACAACTGAATCCACAGGTTTGGTACTTGTAGAGCCCACAATTCCATCGGCATGTAGCCCAGGCTTGACCTTGGGATCGAAACTAAATCACAGAGCATTAGTTATAATCTCATACAAAAGTCTAGATTGAGCGTAGATCAAATCCAACTCTTGTGCCCTAAATATTGCTTGTTCCTCATTTTGGACTTCGGATGTATAAACATCCTTCGCGATGTAAGGTAACAATGACTTCAGGAACCACTCAAGAATAAATTCCGATGGTATAAAGGATTTAATCAATCGCTTCTGTCTACACCACTCTTGAATATGATCCGAGATATGTGTGGCTTTGTCTTGTCGAAATGTCTACAAGAGTTCAGTACCAATGTCGTAACATATGGGTAGCTGAAAGTGATTGATGAAATTCATGGCAAGGTCATCAAATAAAGCGTATGCCCCCCTTGGTAACTCTATATACCATTTCACTGTAGGCCCAGTGAGGGTGCATTTAAATAGCCTCAAACGGGCTGAATCATCATGTAAGGAATTAGAAGAGCACCAAAGGTGAAAAGTAGTGACATGCTCACTAGGATCTTCTCCAGTTTTACCCTCAAACTTGGGAATGTCCAAAGGAAGCTTGTTAGGGACGGCCGACCAGGCCGGGTCATGAGATACTGGATCATTCATAAGTCTTGATAAGTCAGGTAAGTTCAATGTTGAGAGGAAAGGGAGCCTAGGTTGAGCCGGTCTATGCCATGCTCCCTTGTAATTCTGGTTCATGTAAGTTTGATTGCTATAAATACCATGGCCATGGACATAATAACCTCCTCATGTTTGACCCATGTAGGGCTGCATGGAAGCATTGTGATGCGGGGTGCCTTGATTATGCGGTGCTACAAAGCCATAATTGGAAGAGTAAGCAGTTTGTTGATACCCATACCCATAGGGTTGATAGTTCTATCCATACTGCGGTCCATAATAATGTCCATGAGAAGCTCCATAAGGTGTCCCATGGGATGTCCCATGAGAATGTTCATAGTTAGGGATATGGAGTACTCCTTGAGATGGAACATAAGACGATCCAGAAACAGGGATATGACCCACCGACACAATAGGAGGTACTTGACTCTGAGATACCACCGTGCGAGCAGTTGTAGCACGAACATGGATAGAAACGATTTTCCGTATTGAAGGACCACGTGAATGAGGGGGAGGAAGGGTTGTCAAAAATGAATTTGAAGGAATAGGGTTCAAGGATGAAGGGACATGTGAAGGAATGTAAGTGGTGTTCCCAATGTTCACCCGTCTCAGTTCTGGTATCCGCATAGAATTACTAACACTAGGTCTAGGACGAACATGTGAGGTTGCTTCCACCGCAGGGATGGAAGGTGTATGTGACTAGTGCTCCCAAATCTCTCCGCATGGAAAGGAATAGGAGTTCCCCCAGGCGTAGTGCTAGGCTCGAATTTCGACTCAACATGATGTGCCGGATCATGTGCAAGGATATCAGGAATGCCATAACGAACATGACTAGTGCTTGTGGTTTCATAATGAGTCTCATCGCCTGGAAACCAATACCGGTGACCTGTGAATGAGGTATCCTAACCATATTGTGAAGGTATTTCCAATGAAGGATCATATATAGGAGTAGGATCTTTCTCCCCAACCTTGTGAGGCGGAGAGGACATCTCTGGAATCTCATCCTCATGATCTCCCATAGTGTGTGAATCAAAGTGAGAAGTAGTCCGCTCGGACTATCTATTTCTCTCTCCCAATGGAGGAGGAGTCGTGGAAGGAAAAAGTCCTACTAAACGATGAGAATGGCGAAGCGCTGCTCCGAAATCCACAATGAATCAAAAAATAAAAAGACTCGATCTAATTACACAAACCCTAGGAAGACTAGCATGCACAGAGCATGCACCTATAAAATGTAAATCCAAATCACAAGCAAACAAGGGTAGGATATGTGAGCTCCCAAATGAAGCAGGTATGTCTCACCTAGGAGAGGATTGAGACTCCCATACATAGCAAGTGGAGGTTCATAACTAATTATAGTGGCCCTCATCTTCAACGCATAAAGTGACTGTGTTGTTCGATCCCTACCTGGACAAGACACCTGTAGAATAACCTCTGCGAAGTACCCCCTTGATAACCTAGGTAAGGCAACTAAGGTCACCTCAGTATAATCAATGCTCAGGTGGAAAATCGCAGGTAGGATTGACCGTATGGGTAGGGTAGCAAATCCTGAAACTCTCGAAAGCACCCCCAGATACAAATACAATCCTAGAAATATCTCCGATGCTACTCAGTTATGACCAGGGGTCATCCCAATCAATAGCCACTCACACTGCCTCATGCTTAACTCTCGTGTAAGAGGAGGATCCTAAGAACACTAATTATATAAAGGAATTTCACACTCTTACCTGGACAGACACCTAATTATTTCGTTTAGTGGTCTTGGAGAATTTACTCACAATGAACTATTCCAAGACCCTAAAACCTAGTCTTGTTGATGCACCCTATAAAATAAAAGAGTGTACTTCATTTTATTATGCGTTGATTTTAATTGGCTTATTACTCAAAGGGAAAATGGTCGTGCAACTAATGATGTTATGACGCAACAAGAAGTAAAATGCACACCTAACAATCAATGAAAATGCACAGTGTCAAATGAAAAACAAGGTATGCTACTACGTGAAGTGCAAAACTTTTCCTTCAAATGAATATGCTATCATTCCTATATGAATATCTGACTAATATTCTCCAAGCAAACCTAATGCAAGTACCATGCAAATGCAAAATGCAAACAATGCATAATGATGCAAAAAGAAAATGTTTTTGTATTTTTTGAATTAAATGATAATAAAAAGCAAAAGTATGACTCTACAACCCTTAGAATATGCAAGCACTACCAGACAACACCCAAGCAAAGCACCAAGGTAAAAGAGACCTAATGCACTAATCCCAAAACAAAACATAGAAAATGAAATGAGAAGAACATTTTCAAAATTTTAAACTAACAAGGTGTCTCTGCTCAGAAATAGGGATGTATACAAACTCCAAAAGCATCCAAGAAGACTCAAAAATCATCCAAACTCACCCAGCAACACTTAATCTTCCCAAAAAGGAAAAAAAAAGGGTATATGCGACTATTCTCAGTAAAACTGCGTATATACATGACTATTAAGGGAAAACCCACGTGTACACATGAATGTGAAAGAAAAACCCACGTATAGGAAGAAAAAGAGATAAAAAGAAGGAAAACAGACAAGCTGAGACAAAATGTACTCCTGTAAGACACTACTGGGCAAACATGCCCCCAAACCCGACTCAGAAACAGATAAATTAGAGCAATTCAAGAACATTGAATGTCGATAAAACCCCCAAAGGAAATGACTAGGAGTTCCCCAGTATGGTCTCCAATTCTGTTACAGAGAAAACTTCCTATGGATTGGGGTGTACCACAACAGACAGGGTAACCACAGAAATCAATCCCTTCCCAATATGCAAGAGAAATAACAAATCTAACACTAAAGGATCTCAAGACACACCTTATTTCAGACGGTTGATGTAGATCCTCGTTGAGCTTTTTCCAATCCTGCTTGTGTTAACAATTTTCTCTCTCAACAACAGAAAAAAAGACAAGCATGCTCTATAATGGTGTTAGACCTACTCTAACATATATAATAAATAATGTATAAGCAATTAAAAGCATCCATGGATTCAATATTCATTTAAATGCACATCATTGGACAGGAAAAGATATTTCTATTAATATAAATCAGAGATTACATGAATGACAACCTCTGTCGGCACGTCTGCAAATCGGAGAAACTAAGTCCTCCATCTGGGCCTCCACCAACTCAATCCTCCATCTCTCGATAAAATGATCACAAGCAAAGGCAAGCTTGGGAAGAACACCAAGTGCTCCAAGGGACAAAGGGATGTAGACTCAAGTATAAGCAAGCTACGGCAACAATGGACTATAGTTTTCTTGATCTTCAATTCCTCCTCTTCAATGTATCCAAAGGGTTCCTTATATAGTTATTCACTGGGGTAATGGAAGGTCAAATCCGAGTGATCTCAAGGCATATGGAATTCCAGAAGACAAGTGACTCGGATCCACATCAAGGAAAACTCCAAAAATATTTGGCCTTTTGCACACATCCCGATGTAAGCGGGTTTAAGGGTTATATTTGCATGTATACGCGAGAAAGGGTTTAAAAGTCGCGTACAACAAATAATGAGTGTTTTTAGGGATGATCTTGGAAACTTCAAAGGTACAAAAATGGTCCATGGGGTTCAAAGAGTCTGCAGAGGGACATGGAAGGCCATAAATGTGTGATCTACCATGTGTGGTAAAATCAGTTGTAACAGGTTTCATTAAAAAGTACTTTATCTTTGAATAACCTTGCAATTGGTGGGAAATAGAAATAGACATTGTTATCAAGCATGCATAAAATTGACCATTTTCAAGGTTTATTATGGGACAATATTCACCAAAATATAAGGGACTTAATAGTTAGCTACCTTAATAGTGTTGAGAAACAAATGTATGACATACCAAACATTTCTTTCAAGTTGTATAGTGACATTGTTGTACTTAGTTGGGTAGACTTTGACTCATTGCCAAAAAGAGGGGCGGTGGAAGTAGATTTCAATCTTGAAAAAAGGTATATGTGGTACAAGCATCATCTCCTAGCTCATATTTCTCAAATGAATGTAACAACATTCCCTTTATATCACTTGTATTATGTAAGGAATCATTCATACCAACCTCTATTGCATTTCCTTTATTGCCAACATGTGAAGAACCAGTGTTACTATAGGCATTTTGAATTGGTGACTCTTGAAGTAGTGGGAATTGAATAGGTGGTTGATTCAACCATGAATGGTATGCTTCATCTACAATTTGTTCCCATTTGGTAGATTTCTCATTATTTGACATCATAGTGGGGTGCAATTAAAGATGGTGGACATGTCACTCATCGTCAAAATTTTGATTGCAAAAACATTGAAACTTATATCGATGATATTAGTAAACACAATGCATTTAGTATGTTTAAACATTAATATTCAAACAATTTTGAGCATACATATTTTTCTAATAGTAAATGTGCCACCAACTACTTTATAAAACAGAATCTCAAATCAAGCAATACATTTACATTAATTCAATTGAAAATAATAATAATAATACAATTATCCAATGATATTTTTCTTCCACCTGAAGGGGATGTCTAAGGTAGTCCCAAATGCAAGTCATATTTAATGAGAATCTGTCATTTTATCATACTTTGGCTCACTAGAAATCTTGGTTGACTCAACAAAATGACATAGGTTGATGAATTTAGGATGAAATATAGTTGTTTTGGCTTCCAATGTTTTAAAAAAGGAGTAGATTGAAGTGATTATACATGTTTTTTTTCATTAAAACCTCTTGGATTTTTAACTGGATTGGGGCGTATTGGACCATCAGCATTCAGCATTCAATAATTAATATAAAGGGATTGTGTAACACGTCGAGGGTTCTATTTCAACCTTTTTCATTTTGAACAATCACATACTATTGGGTTGAAATAAAAGAGATCCATTTGACAATGAAGTACCATCATACTGGAATGGTGGTTGGAAGATGGCATGCTACAATTAGCAGGGTCAAGTCGATCTATTTTATCTTACTAGTTTCTTGTAGTATCTTGCTCCTAATAAGATTTTCTGGTGTTTTTTAACTGGCATAATATCTTGTGCACGTGAACTCAACTCCGAATTAGGATCCTACAAAATTTAATGCATAATTATTCACATGTGTGCACATAAATAACATAAATTCAATTAATAATCATAATATAAATGAGATTTGAACTTAGTGAACCCTCATCCTATCACATTATGGGCCACGAAAAAAGAACCTCTCAAATTTTGCATGTTTGGGGATGACAATTTCTTGGCATCACTAACAGTTTTCCATACTCGAGAAGAACTAGAGATTTGGAATTTTGTGCGATATTTTAGCATAAATATTCCTAGATCTAAGACCGACTATTGTTCTAACATTCAATGGAAAAATGGTGATATATGTTACTTTTTCTATATCTTATTAGCTTGATTAGGATCTCTGTCTGAAAGAATAACAAGTACAACTAGATGCATAAGATATAAGAGATACACAATACACAAATATTTTCACCGGGGAAACCATAAAGGAGAAAACCATGCAAACTTCTTCAGAATAGTAAGATTATCAAAAGCAATAATAAGAAGTATTCAGCAGCTATCTTTCTATCCTCCCTTTGTCTCTCTTTCTCTCTCATGTTAACTTGAGAGTTTGAGGTGTGTATAAATGAGGTAGAGCTCCTCCCTATTTATACATTTTAAGTGACTGACCAAACATAAAACTGGGGCCCACTTGTCTTCCCTAAAAGGGACAACTTCTCCCAGAGAGACTCCAAATACACACTACATGATGTTGCAATGGGGAATATTTCCCCGACTTACAACGGAGGTTGTACCTTAAGGTATAGACACAATTAAGACATCCTGTAAGGGTTAAACACATCCCCAATGGGAGTTAAACAACATACAATGATAATATACATCAGAATGTATTCCAAAGTTACAAATACATCAACACTCCCTCTTAACTAGGAAGATATTATCTTTCTTCACAGTCATCAACACATTTAGTCAAGTATTCATCGCGAAGTAATCATCACGGATTCATAGAGTCATCATCATATATGCTTCCATCATAATCTTATTATTTGATCATCGTACCATACTTTCTGTCATCATAAGTTTCTACAGATCCGACCCTTTTTCATGCTAGATGTAGGCCTAGTCCTCTACCAGGTCTTCATCACATCTCGAGCAATCCATCACATAGGAACTGTCTAGGACCTTCTTTAGATTTCCACGGCAATAAACTGAGTCTTCTACCTTCATCTCTTTGTATCCATATCATCTCTTTTATCTTGCAAAAAACAAAACAAAATGCACAAAGCATCCACGTTCGACCTTTGTTCTATCAGAGAATCGCCTAGGTGCACCTCTCATGCTTTGTGACCTTATCATCTCAATATGGGAACACACATATATGGGTATATATGTAAGGAATAATTACAAGCAAACAACATGTTGCATTAGGTATTTTTACATTCTAGTCAACTTGAAGGGATTACATCTGAACAACCTACATCCGAGATCTTTTCCATTCAGATAACCTTAAAGGCGTACTACATCCGAGTAACCTACGTACCACACCAAGTCTCATTTTTACAATCAGACAACCCACATGAATTATTACATATGAATAACCTATGTACCACCGCAGGTCTCATTTTTACATTTGGATAACCCATCTCATGGTTGATTATGTCCAAGGATAACCTACGAGATTCACCAGGACTGATTACATCTTAAGACAACCTACATGACCGATTACGTCCAAGCATCCTACTACACTAATATTTTTCCCACCCGGACAACCTGTCTCATTTCCCATGTGAGATATTATGCTTCTGTAACATATCAGGATTGATTAAGTCCAAGGATAACCTGCGAGCTTCGCCAGGACTGATTACATCCAAGAAAAACTACAGGGATTATTATTTCTAAACAACCTACGAGCTTTGCCATGATTTTACACTCAGACAACCTGTCTCTCTAGATATGCTAGAAAACATCACTCCCTCTTTCGAGGGATCTTGATATGGATCACACCAAGTCTTTCTCTGAAATACTTGAACTTCACTCTCACAAAAGGCTTGGTCAACACATTGGTTATCTTCTCTTTAATTTCCATCTACTATATCTTCAGTGCTCCTATCTACACCATATCCCTGATATAGCAGAACTTGATCTCAATGTGCTTCGACTTGTCATGGAAAATAGGATTTTTTGATAGCTTCACGCAACTTTGATTGTTGCAGAAGATGCAAGTCACATCCAACTAGAGATCAAACAAGTCAGACAGTAACTTTCTAAGCCACACTACCTCAAAACTAACTGAGCAAGTGAAAACATACTATGCCTCGGTTGCACTCAACTCCATGCATGATTGCATCTTGCTAAACAAGGAGATGCCAGATCTCAAACTAAAGCAAAAACTTGAGGTGCTCTTCCTATCAGTGGCACTACCTTCCCAATATGAATCAGCATATAAACTATGTAGGTTAATCTTATGATTTGCGTCATATTTGAGCCCATAATCCACTATACCTTTTAGGCACCTCAATATATGCTTTGAAGCTATCAGGTGAACATGTCTCGAATCCGTCAAGAGCTGGCTCAGGGTATTCACCACAAAGCATATGCATGGTCTTGTATTCATCAGAAACATCAATGAGACAATCATCTGACGATACATCATGGCATCAGCTATCTCATATGAAGAATCACTCAGAAGCTTCAAGTTAGATTCCATAGGTGTGGCCATATCCTTGTAGTCCATCATTCTTATTCTCTTCATAATCTCTTTCTATGTATTCCCTCTGAAGTGCCACAACTTTCATCTTCTCGTATGAACTTTTATTGGAAAGGGGTTGGGGTGAGTTTCACAGCATCGTGGATGTTGTGCAAGCTCAGAAGACACCGCGCAAGACAAGGATAGCACACAAGGCAGAAGATGGACTACTTTTGGATATTTTGTGTCACTTTTTGTACTTTTGGACCATATTTTGTGGATAATGGTCATTAGTTAGAAAATCATTTAGGATTTAGTTAGAATTGGACCATGAATGTAAAGAATTAGAGGAAATTTCAACTCAAAATGGGCCTTTTAACTTTAAATCAAATTCCATGTCATCATGTGTTAGCCAATGAAATTGCTTTAAATTTGAAATACCGTATAGGTCTTAAACATTTTTTTAATATGAATTTGGAGATAGGTATCATAAATAAAACTAATTTTTTTGTTTGTATTTTCGACATATCTCCCCAATTTTTTACTCAAATTTCGATTGGGAGTGTCACGTCCCCTTCCCTCAACCGATGAAGAGAACGCGATGAACGCATCAACACGACCGGGAAAAATGCCCCATGAACATAAACAGAATTCAAATGTTGAAATTAAAAACCTACAGAATGCATATTAAGATGCCTAAGCATACACAAATGCTTGAATCCTTCAATTACACAGCGGAAGCAACACCAATACATTCCAGCATTTAACATCAATAT
>LPNX011219197.1:210776-447454 GCA_001517045.1 Pseudotsuga menziesii
GGGTCAATTGCAGGCTTGCACATAGCCAAGGGGACACAAAACAGCCAAACCAACACCGCTGGGTTTCACAGGCTTTCAACAGACAAGCCAAGCCAGCACAGTCCAAGGTTCAACCACTGCATACCAGCAGCAAAACAACTTCATTCACTGCTTTGTGATGAAGGCATAAACCACAGGGTGGCAACCCCAAACCAAAAAGAGGGACAGCTCAGCCCGCTAAGCAACTCAGAGCTGGTTTTGGCCCTAACGTGGCCAAAACAACTCAGCTGCAACCCAAATAGGGTACTTCAGCAGCCACAACACACCATGAAGGATAACAACAGTCCACAGTCCCAAAACAGGGAAATTCAACCAATAGCACACACAATTACTCAATAGAATGGTTGGGAAACATCACACAGTCCCAACAAAGGAGAAGAACAACTCCCAGCGTGGACAGACAAGGGAAATTCAACCCACTAATTAGCAATCCACAGTGGTCCAAAACAGAATTGGAACCCACAGCCGACAAAACTCATGGGGAAAACAACAGCCCCAAACACAAACAGCGAGCATGGCTCACGGCATGGGAAAAATGACCCAAACATCTTGTGCGTGAGGAAAGACTCGCACCCAACAGAAAAATGCACGGGAAAGACATACCCTATTTTCTGGGTGAGGATGAACAGACCTCTACGTGAGGAGAAAGCAACTCCAATTTTGCCCGTGGATGAACAAAACATCAGCAAGGACGTGAATTACAGTGCGTGGGTGCTTCAGCAACTCGTGGAGAGGAACAAAATGCCCACGTGAGACCAAATTCGTCCAAAACCTGTGCGTGAGGAACCAACAGACCCAAAATCGTGGTGAGTGAGTAAAACTGACCAGGGAAGAGTGAGTGAGGGAGAAGAATGGGCAGACATGGGTGGAGTGGGCAATTGGGTAAGGCTGACAGCCTGCCACAACCACCACCACTTCAGTAATAACTCCCCCAACCACCAAAACAAGACATTGAAGAGATTGTCAAGGTTGGATGAGACAAAAAAGGTGACAAATAACAAAGGTAGAAAAAACATGGGTTTTTCCCATAACCAAGGTTTGACATCCCCCACCCCTTATCCTTCGGAACCATGCCCTTTTCATTCAACGTTGCACTGCCATAGCTGGTTGTGGTTTATTTTAATTGATGTGCAGGTTTACATGATGCCAAATTAAAATGTGCTGGATAGCACGACATACCACCGGCAATTATCCCCCATTGCCAGAACATACACAACAAAATCGATGGTGGGGCTTTTGCCTTGAGCTCCTCACCACGATTAATTACAATATATACATCATGCAAACAGGGTCGAAACCGGGGACGTGACAGGAGAGCTCATTGGACGCGGAATTAAATTCCACATCCAACGAGTACCCACTAGGCATACTTTTAACGGACCCCACTACCCCAAAAATAAGAAACACATGAAAAAACGTGATGATGACATCATCATCACATTTTTTCAGGTATTTCTTATTTTTGGGGTAGCAGCGTCCATCAAAATTATGCCGAGTGGGTACTCGTTGGATGCGGAATTTAATTCTGCATCCAACGAGCTCTCCCGATTGACATTTGAGTAAAAACACGGGGAGATATGTTGAAAATACAAACAAAAAAGTAGTTTTTTTCTTTTCTTCCTCCAAAATTAATAAATATTATTTTATTATTTTAACTATTATTTTATTAATTTTTTTTAGGAGGCCCATTTTGAGTTGAAATTTCCTCTAATGGGCACAAGCCTATAAATAGAAGAAGAATTGTAATTGTGATCGACAATGTTTTGGAGATCCAATATTGATGTGATCAAGCGAGGGAAGAATTGAGAGTTCAAGCTTTGGTGAATTATTGGTTTTGATCTGTGGTTGATTGCACATAAAGTAATATGATGAGAGAGATGTTGATCTGAAATGTTATTATTTTGTCTCTTCTTGTCTTCTTGTTTCTGCAACCTTATGATGAATGTATGCAATTTAGATCTATGATGTGATGTGTAATGCTTATGAATGATATACTCTTTCTAGATTTGTTTGCACAATTAGCATGATTATCTCTGTGATGATGCGATCTAAATGGCAAATGGTTATGTGAATGTTTGAATGTCTAATGGATAAGTTGATGAACTGTCGATGCCCATGATCCTCTTCCTTTCTACAAAAACTTGGTTTCATCATCTCTTCCTTGAAAATTTTGGGTGAGACTTCATCCACTCTGTGGTTGTTGCTAGATAGGGTAAAACCTGTCTGGGACGATGCTGAAGGAGACCACGACGAGTTGAGTGTCGATAGAGTGGGACCCCTGTCAACTGGGTTTTGTTGGTTGAGGTTTGAGCCAACAAATGGTTCTGTTGTCGAGACCTTGTTGCGATTGATAAGAGGGTATGTGGCATCCGACGCGATTAGAAACTAAAGAATGGATGTGGCATCCGACGTGACCAGAAATTCAAGATTGGTTCAATCAGAAGCTGTGACAATTTGCTGAAGCAGAAAATCAGAACCTTGCACTAACAACAGACAAGTGGTTGGAAAATTACATACATGATGGTCCTCACGAGTATTTTTTCTATGAGTTTCGTATCATACTGTACGAGTGGTTGGAATAGTTCACATACAAGAAGACAAATGTCCAAGGAGGAGAACCAACATCCTGGACCCCTGAATTGACCCAAGAGCTGTAAGAAACTGACAACAGAGTGTCATGAGTTGTGGAGGTCTGGCTGGATAGTATCTTAGAAGGATATATCACTTAGTTCATAGTCGACACTACCGACTCCTTAAAAGGGTATACTGAAGATGCACCTAAAGTAGTATAAATATGGTGTGCAGAGGTGGTGGATACATTGACTAAAGGGGGGATATGAATGGGAAGATAAGGGGTAAATGGGTGCAATTTTTTATGATACTATGAGGGAAGCCAAGGAAGAAATTAGTTGTACGAGGGGAGGAGCAAGGTTTTTACAAGAGAAGAGGCAGAGGACAAGGGAAGGTTCTATTGCGATCAAGAACATGAGGAAGATAAGGGGTAAATGGGTGCAATTTTTTATGATACTATGAGGGAAGCCAAGGAAGAAATTGGTTGTACGAGGGGAGGAGCAAGGTTTCGACAAGAGAAGAGGCAGAGGACAAGGTAAGGTTCTGTTGCATTAGGTTTGCTTGGAACATAATAGTCATTAAAATATGTAATACTGACACAGATGATTGGGATGACAAGATACCTGACGTATTATGAGTGTATAAAACAACATACAAAATATCAATAGGCCAGACACCATTCTGACTTGTCTATGGACAGGAAGCAGTTGTACCCTTACATTTTCGTAAACAAACTCCTATTATTTTTGACATACTCCACATCGATGTCGAACATAAAAGGAAATAAAGACTATTGAAACTTTACAAACTTGAATAACACCGACTAATTGCAATGCAATACCAAGAAATCCAAAAAAAACAACAAAAATCTTGGCATGATAGAAATATCAAAAACAAATATCTGTCAGTTGGAAACTTTGTACTATTGTACAATAGCCGAGTAAAAGGGAAACCTAAGAAACTACACATAGAGTGGATGGGTCCATACATTGTGGAATAAATCAACACTAACAGATCAGTCTAACTAAAAATTATACAAGGAAATGTGTTTTGGAAATTCGTCAACGATGCCTGACTAAAACGATAAAAAGTATTAAAAAAACTATAAAATCCAAAGAAACACAAGAAAAATTATGAAAAATCAGCATGACAAGAATGTAGATAAAGCATACCGATAAGAATGAGGCAGGAAGCAGTAAAACAAAAGTTGGGAGGCATAATCAATGATCTGAGAATAGCAGGCATGAGGATTTCTGACCACCTCGACATGAAACCCACCGACACCATCACAATCAAGAAATACATTGACACCAAGAAGAAAAAATGGCCCAATCAATTCATCATGAAAAGCAACACTTAGATAAAAAAAGAGGGAATACCTCAAAAGAAACTCTGACAACCTGTCTTTTGAATTTAAGTCCACTATCAATACCACAATTAATGCCACCACCCACTACATATTTTCCCACCCAAGGAATTTTTTCTATAAATACCACGTCAGAAGATACTTAGATGTTATTTTGCAAAGAACTTGAGCATCAGAGTGCTGAGACACCCAAGGCCATCAAGAAAACTACTGAACTAGAGCATCCAATTGAAAAAATGGAACCAATGAATTCAACAACCACTACCAGATCAGTGACAAACAAAATCAGACAACTAGAAAAAGCCAGCACACGCTTGGAAAGTAGACTGCACAATATCTGCAACACTTAAGTGATTGAACAACAATGGAAATAGGTCTGGAATGAAATTTGAGAATGGGGAACAAAATCAAGCGGATAATGGAGGGAGAAAGCACAAAAATTAATATCCAACATAATACTCAATTATATGAATACACCATTAATGGAAAACATTGTAGGAATAAAAGAATTTATTTCCCAGTTTATCATCAGTCGATTCCACAATGGGAAACTATATTTCGACATACCCATTGAAATTAATGGCGACCTAATCAGCCAAATCACATGATTATTGAACAAATTAGGTTATCCTGTAACCTTTCAACTAAACCTAGTCTTGGTCAAAGAAATAACCGGCATGCCAGCAAGGAAGAACTCAAGAGGGTTAGTAGTTAACTAAATCCTATATGGCACACAAAATATAACTGCAAAGGTTTTGTCGATTTCCATCACAAATATGGGATGGGATTTCGGCCTTAAGCTCAACATGCTCGAGGTGGTTCAAAACATGATGACAACAGGAAAACTATACCGTTGGGTTGAACACCTAGCTAAAATTGTCAAGAATATTTGTGTAAAATTCCAAAAGGAGGGACCCCTAATCCGATTTCCTTCATTAATCATATGGTTAGCTATGTACCACCTCTGACCAGTCGATGATAAGGACTTCACTACACCAAAAGGACCAATAATGTGTAATTTCAAATGTTTCTCCCTAAAAGGCTACCAACTGGGAGCATGAACAACAAAAACTTGGTTAGACAACTAGTTTCAAGCTCTAAAAATAAAAACAATAGATGGTAGGTACCCCTGAATGTCCAACGAATTCTACCACCGACTCTACATATCCAACTTACGTTAGACCACATGTCGTTCTGGTATTTACAAGGTGCCACAGGAGTATCAAAAGAACTCAAACCCTTTGTTCAAGGAAATTTTTTATGAGATTTTTCGACAATCCAACACAATATTGGATATACCCCCATAAAACAAAAGTCGATCAACCAATGGTCGAACCTTTAACTAATGTAGTGAAAGAAGAATATTATGAAATCCATGTCCATTTAAATACATTTACGCTATATACCGACCAAACTGGAGATATCAATCCTCTTGGGATATCCTTAACATCCGCACAACAACCACGATATCAAATAGAAGAGACTGGCAAAGGCACTCAATCAGATACCCCATTGTCGAAGTATGCCCTCACAAAAAAAAATAGTTGTTGAGTGCTCGAAGAACTATTTAAAACTCAATAGAACAAAAAGAGTACAACACAAGGAAAGGGGAAGCATAAGCTTATTCTTCAGGAACCAACTGAACATGACAATGCATAACTATTTGAGAGTGAAACAAAAAGCTTAGAATATGTTGCTAAACATAATATCCTTTTCGAAGAACAAATAGTAAAATTTATCGCAGAAGAGGAGTAGCGACCGGGACGACCAAAAGCAAGCTCAAAGAAAGTCAAGTTTTCTACTACACCACCTGTAGACCTCACCCATAGCCCACCACCTCCATCCCTGACCCCAATTTTCAAAGAAGAAGTTATACTGACTTCGACGATTAACACACCTCTATCCCTAAACCATCAATATTTGCAGAAGCTCCCAACACCATTAAGAGAACGCATTCAAAAGGATAATTACCTATAGGATTTTATCAACTAGCTACCATCTCTTCTCCCTAACTGTAAAATGATGATAGTAAAAAGACAAGTATTAGTCAAGGAAGGGAATAATTCTACCTTAGCCATCCCTTAATCTCAACTCATTGACCTTCCACCACCATCAACATCTGAATAACAAATTGTTGGATATACTGAAAAAATTCTACAGAAAAATCCTGACACAACAAGTAATATTGTGGTAGAGAAAAGGTCATCTTTCATCCCCCGACATGTCAACCATTCGACACCGCCACACATCCTTCCTCTAATGAATTGGGCTTAACTGACCCCACTCTCGATCCCTCGGATACCATATTACAACCATCAGAACCAACTTCTAAACCTATGTCAACAAGCAATGTCGAGTAATATTTTTTGCATGAGATATTTAACCTAAACGTCGGTTCTATCTTGCATCATTCACCTCCTTCACCACCACCACTATTATCACCTAAAACCAAATACATTTCAACCAGTATCCCAATTTCTCTCGACACTACCAACATCATCCTCCCTATCCCTACTAATACAACTCCAGTTATCGAACAGAGGTAGAAAGCAACAGTAGATATACAAAATACACCAAGAAAACAGACAGAAACTGAGAAACAAAGTAAAGAGCGGGAAAGAAGAAAAATAAAGCAAAGAAAAGAAAATAAGAAACAAGAGAAAGAATGGTACAAATAGCAGCAACGTCTACAACAATTGCAGCAACAACCACACCTATTAGTACATATAGATGAATTCGGTCTAGCAGCCACATTTGTTGCATAAAAATATAAAGAAGAATAACTCAATCTACCGACAGATGCAATTAACTGGGAATACAAGCATAGAAGAGTGGAGGCCAAAGAACACATTGAACAACTAAAAAAAGAGAAAAACACATTTTTAGCCAAGTGTGAGAGCTTAGCACAACAAATCATCACAATTCCAGCAGGGACCAACTCCGAAAAACCTCTTCACACAACATACCTCATATTTGAAAGATTTATGTTGACCCTTCAAGAGAATTTGAAAAAAAGGTGACACGATTAGTCTGAGGAAACATTTGTCCTACTACGAAATCAATACACAACATTTACATCAGCACACAACATGTCAGTACAGTATGTTGCAGAACCTATTGTCACTATAGAAGTCTTGTGGACTTGGTACACCTACTACGATCATGTATTTGAGGAAATTCAAAAGACATGTGAACTCATCAGTTCACTACAACACCGCCGACCAATTACTAGTAAAGCAATGGCCCAGGCCATTGATGATCAACTTGTTTTGGAAATCAATAAGCTTGAAAAACTAGAGAAGCAAGAACATCAATGGATCATCCAATCCCGAATTAGTCTATCCAACATTGACAAAACCGTACCACAACTCCAACGATTGCTTTCTGTTGCTAATGAAAAAAATAAACTACTAGGGTTCGACATGATCAACATCCTAGAATTATCTATGCATGAAAATATAGAGAACTTGTCGAGTCTCACCACTCTTACAATCGACATCCATAATTCCCTCCACGCATGGGAAGAATTTCAGCACCAACAATCGCTATCCCCTGAAGCTATTGTAGAAGTGTGTGTTCAGAAACATCAGTCCACCATCCATGATAGTCCATAATAGAGAGAAACATGGATTTTAGCTACTCATATAACACAATTTTCATCTCCTCATTTCTTTGGGATTAAGAAATATTTTGAGGTGGGGGATATGTTGGAGGATCCTAAGTCGGCTAGCCGACTAATTGTATAGTATAACAATAGATTATGTTGACCTCAGAGGTCGTGTCGGTTAGTTGAACTGATAGGTAGTTATGTAACCTCTTGTAAATAATATAAATAGGCTGGAGAGTTGGATAAAGAATCTATTCGATTGGATGTAATGAACCCTATATGTGGTCTTGAGTAATTGCAATACCTGTTGTTCTATCTATCATTCCTTGTCTCTTTCCTATATCATTGCTTGTATAAATCTGTAATATGTATCATTGGTAACTATGCAATATGTTTGATTACAACAGTGTTTTCGAGGAAACACATGTTAACTCCATCCATGGTTATGCTCAATCGAAGGCTCTATACTTAATCCTTGAATTTATTGGGTCATGTATCCTCTATATGTTTCATGGCTATTTAATATGTTGTGATTCACATAAATCCTAACTCTTAGAACCCATGCAACATAACTATTCTTTGAAATTAAATAACCTTTGAATCCTGGGTATTATAAGCATTTTCCTCAATATCTTATGAGGATCATGTGTTTTAACATTTCTTTTTAATTTCTAGTACCTATCATTCCCACATTTTGGGCATATCTCTTTGTTTGCATATTTTCCTCTAGATAGAATATAATCATTCAGACACACATTATATGATATGTACTCAATATCAACCTTTTCAACATATGATTTTACACTTTGGAACTATTAGGAAAGACGTTTTTGTTACGGAGAAAACTTCCTATGGCTTGGGGTGTACCACAATAGACAGAGTAACCGCAGAAATCAATTCCTTCCGAATATGCAAGATAAATAAAAAATATAACACTAAAGGATCTCGAGACACACCTTATTCTAGATGGTTGATGTAGATCCCCATTGAGCTTTTTCCAATCCCACTTCTGTTAACAATTTTCTCTCTCAACAATAGCATGTTGATGTATTTGTAACTTCGAAATGTATTCACCTGTATATCTTATGTATTGTACCTTGACGTTTATTCAGGGAAGTGTCTGTAATGTATTGAAGTCATGTCATGCCCCGATGTGCCTATCAGGAGATTCAATAATGTAAACAAGTCATGTCAAGTCATTGTGGGTAACCCTCCTATTGTTCAAGGGTTAAAGTCCCTGCAATTGTGGGGCCCTAGGATTATTAAACCGTCCTGGAGAATTCGACCCTAGGTGAGTTACTGTAAGTCGAGGCAATAGTCCCCATTGTTGTGTTAAGGATAACCCTCCTTGTTGGTCCGAGGGGAAAAGTCCCCACAAGTTGTGGGGCACTAGGGTTATTAGACTCTGCTAGAGATGCCGACTCTAGTAAGTAATTGTTAAGTGAGGACAACATGTTGGAATGGACATTAAGTGAACAAAAGAATATAAATAGAGAGTGAGCCTCTCTACTTATCACACACACACTCACTCACTGGGGCGCATGAGTGAGAGAGAAGTTGCCGAGACAAGAGAGAGACTACTGCTCTCGGGAGATCATCTTACTATTTTTGGGGTTTTTCTTTTGGTGCTGATTCTATCTCCGAGGAATTTGTAGGGTTTTATCCTTTATGGTTTCCCCTAGGAAAATATTTGTGTCTACTGTCTCTTGTGTTTGATTGTTGTGCTTGTTATTCTCTCAGTTAAATATCCTAAGATAATGCTATCTTGAATGATAAAAATATAACATGGTATCAGAGCTAACCTGACAAGAAGACATTGTACAGCTACAGAAGCTAGGGATTCTTACTTTTTATTTCTCTCTCTACAATCCATCAGCAAAAGTATGCTAGGCTGACTTTCCATTGAAGGGTGCATCTTTCCGTCAAAGCGGAATTCGATTCCAAGCATTTTCAGTTCTTGGTGCGGGAAATTAGGACTTCTTACAGAAGAGGAATTTTTGAGCAAGCCTGGAACAGGATTTCGCTCCTCATCAAAATCAAATTTTAGAGACCTAGGTCAATATTTTTGGTTGGGTATAACTCCGGGAAAGTAAAACCCTAGTTTGACCCTGGGCCGGGAAAAACCCTAAAATACTAAAACTGATAAGTTTTGGTACATTCTCTATATCTCGGGATTGGAGAAGACTCAGAAGCTGAAATGTTCATAGGCCGAAGATAATATCTGGATTTACACTGTGTCCAAAATGTAACCTTATATTCTCTATATTCTAGGAGATATGATCCCTCCATGTTAGGGTTCCAGCCTCTTCCAGGATTCATCCCTAAATAGGACAGCTGGGGATAATTGATATATCTCGGGATACAAAGGTCCAAATTAAATTTATGAATATTTTCCAAAAATAGAATAGACTTTAATTTATGTGGTATAATTTTTAGAACCTGAAGATGAAACAGTGACATGTGGCATTCTGTACAACTTCGCTATGCTGAACAGTCCTAAAACAGGTCACCTTGGGAAACCGATCATAAGTCCCAATTAGTGAAACCAATTCTGATGAAACATATGGTGTTGGAACAGGGACAGGTGAGGATACCTCAGTGCAAAGTTTCAAACATAGAGGAGCAGTAATGTCAGAGATACCATAGAAACAATATCAGGCATTTCTGCAGAAGAAATTGGTAAACTATGGCTTCCTGTTTCGGGAGCTTCCCTCCACTTTTTTCAAAAAAGGAGTACATTGGAAAGCTCACCTTGAAGAGTTATATCTTTCTAGACAACTAGATCTAAAAAATTCCAAGTTTTTAAAATTAGGGTTTCTCTGACAAACCCTAGATCAGCCAGCTCCGGAACCAGAACGAACACCTCAAATCGGTAAGATCTAATCTTTTGCTATTTTCATTCAAGGTTCTCATTTCAAAGTGATCTATCACATCAGCTTGATGATAAGCTTGGTGAAGTTGACAACTTCCAAGCATGGAAGTATAGGATCTCACTATTCCTTGAAGGAAATGAATTGGACACCCACATAAGTAGAAAGGTTCTAGTTCCAGAGGGAGATGACGCTAAAAGCCTTACACAAGAAGAACTTGGTCAAGGCCAAGAAGATCATTGTTGATTGAATCATGGATCACTTTGTACCACAAGTGTCTTCCTTAAAGACACCAAAAGAGATGTTTGATTCCTTGACCAAGCTATTTGAAGGGAAGAACATAAATCGGAATATGACCTTAAGAAACCAGTTGAAGAATGTGAAGATCTAGAATGCAGAGACCATACGGTCATACTTTACATGGGTCTCTCAAATAAAAGAACAACTTGTAGTAGTAGAAGAAGAAGTGGAGAATGTGGAAGTAGTGATAGCCACCTTGAATGACATCCCAGGATCATGGGATTCATTCACGTGAGGAATGTGTGCCAGAAGGAAGTGATTACTTTCAGTAGACTCTGGGAAGAAGAAGAAGCTCGACTCATAATAAGAGAACAGAAAATGGGAGCAATTGAAGATCAAGCTCTCACCATCCAAAGAAGATCCCTCAAGCGATGAGGAATACGAAGGACTCAAATATTGAAGAACCTCTTATCCATCTTAGCATTTGGATAAGAAATGATGCTATTATGAATGAAGAAGATTATAAAGCTGAAGGCTCAAGAAGGAGTCTACCGACGAAACAAATAAATATAAGTATTCAATTGTCATTTCATGATATTGTTTTGTTATGCATTTGTTTATATTTAGTTGATGTATTATGCATGATAGAATGTTTTCATTAATGACAATATACTACTAATATGCATGTGATGGGTAAGTAGCTCATGGTTCTATACAACTCTCCATTTCTACTTATCTAGAATGAAACCTCTTTGCTGATATATTGGATTAGTGCACAATATCAATATTGTCCTAGTGGAGATGGAAGGCATCTAGAAACGTTTCTGTGAGATATGGATGAATGTTGTATTGGATAAAATAGTTGCATGATCATATATTTATGCATAATAATTTTCCATTATGAATATTCCTTATGAAATGTTTCTAACCATACACCTAATGCATTTGACTGGTACGAAAGATCGCGTACATAATCACCTACAAGAAAAAAAGGATGAGACTTGTTCCGAAGACCAAGTGACGACAGATAAAGAATAATATGATGAATGCAGCGACATCATTGATGTAGAACCTTCCATATATGAAGAAGTAACCAAGAAGAAAGGGAAGACCAGTTCAAGAAGAATGATGTCTAGGATGTAGTATCGATACATGAAGGGGAGTTCGTAGTTCCATCATGCAGTAGATGGAAACATCGTGGGATACAAGGCAAGATTCGTAGCACGAGGATTCTCATGAAAAGAGTGCATAGAGTACACAAGATAGAGGGAGTATGATGCTTCACTTCAAAGGGAGTGACTATAGAAGATCTTGAGGTTTGACATGGTACGACAGGATGGATAGATTACTGGTGACTCTAGGCTTTACTGGGAATAAAGAGGATTCCAACCTTTTCCACAAGCTTGAAGGTGGAAGACTAGTGATGCTCCTGTTATATGTCGATGACTTGTTCCTGACAGAAGTTGCAAGAAGGATACTTGCTACTGAGTTCAAGATGAAGGAATTGGATATGATGCACTACTTTCTAGTCATGGAGGTGTGGCAGAATCTCCCTGGGACAAGGGAAGTATGCAGTAGAGATCCTAAAAAGGTTTAGGATGTTGGACAGCAAGGCCATGACCACACCTATGGAATCGAACCTAAAGCTACTGAGTGTTTCTTCATCAGATTCAGTTGATGCCACGAAGTATCGTTAGATGATTGGGTCCTTGATGTACCTAACAAATACGAGTCCATATATGTGCTTTGCTATGAACACCTTGAGCTAATTCCTGACAGATCTGAGACATGTTCACTTGATTGCTGCAAAGCATATTCTGAGGTACCTGAAGGGTACAGTTGATTATGGGCTCAAGTATGAGGCGAATCAAAAGATTAACCCAGAAGGTTATGTTGATTCATATTGGGCAGGCAGTGCCATCGATAGGAAGAGCACTTCAGGGTGTTGCTTCAATATGGGATCAGGTGTGATCTCTTGGTTTAGTAGGAAACAGTCTTAGGTGGCACTGAGTACAACTAAAGTAGAGTATGTCGCAGCTTGTTCAACTAGTTGTGAGGCAGTATGGCTAAGGAAGCTACTGTCTGATTTATTTGATCTCCAGTTAGATGCTACTTGTATTTATTTGACAACCAGAGTTGTGCGAAGTTGTCGGAGAACCCGATGTTCCATGACAAGTCGAAGCATATAGAGATCAACTATCACTATATCAGGGATATGGTGCAAAGAGGAGCAGTGAAGCTCCAATATGTTGTGATGGATGAATAGATAGATAATGTGTTGACTAAGCCATTAGCCAGAGTGAAGTTTGAGTACTTCAGGGATAAGCTCGGTGTTCTCCAAATCGAGGTTCCTTCCAAGGGGAAGTGATGAGTCTGTGAGCCATTCTGACATGGTGATAGGATTGGTTCCTTCCATGGTAAGATGTAAGGGCTCAGCCATTCTATCATGGTGAGAGGATTGGTTCCTTCCATGTCAGATGTGAGTGCTGAGCCATTCTGATGTGACTATAGGATTGGTTCCTACATGATCAGATATAAGTGTTGAATGCCATTCTCTGAATGGAGGTACCTAGTTAGTTACTAGGAATAATCAGTCTGGGGCTAAGGGCCATTCTAATTTGATTGAGGGATGTGTTCCCACATGATCAGATATAAGTGTCGGGCCATTCTGATGTGATTGAGGGATGTGTTCCCACTTGATCAAATATAAGGGCTAATGCCATTCTCTGGGAGAATGGAGGCGCCTGGTAAGTTACCAGGAATCATCAACTTGGGGTTGAGAGCCATTCTAGCATGGTTGTAGGATGTGTTCCCACATGGCTAGATGTAAGTGCAGAGCCCTTCTAGAATGGTTGCAGGATGTGTTCCCGCATGGCTAGATGTAAGTGCAGAGACCTTCTAGCATGGTTGCAGGATGTGTTCCCACATGGATAAATATAAGTGTTGAGCCTTTCTGATAGGGTTGTGGGATGTGTTCCCGCATGATTGGATGTGAGTGCTGGGCCTTTCTGACATGGTTGTGGGATGTGTTCCCACATGGTCAGATGTGAGTGATGGGCCTTTCTGACAGGGTTGTGGGATGTGTTTCCGCATGGTTAGATGTGAGTGTTGGGCATGCCTTTATGACATGGTGTTGGATGTGTTCCTCTCATGGTCAGATGTAAGTGTTGGGTGGGCCATTCTGACTTAGGGTCAGATGTAAGCACTAAAGAAGACCAATATGGAGGCTAGGCCTATAACCAGCATGAAAAAGGGCTAGCTCTATAGAACTTCCTATGATGAGAAGAATCAAGAGATAGCACCTGTGATGATGATCCAGTGATGATGATCCAGCAGTGATGATCCTGCAGTAATGATCTAGATCGAGTGATGATCTAGATCCAGTGATGATGATCCAGCAGTGATGATCCAGATCCAGTGATGATGTCCCTGAGATGATCCAGATCGAGTGATGATCTAGATTTAGTGATGATGATCCATATCAAGTGATGATTCAGATCCAGTGATAAATATGACTTGGAGATGAAGATAAATTGAAGATGAATATGACTTGAAGATGAAGATGAATTGAATATGAAGATGACTTGAAGATGAAGATGACGAGATGATCCAGTTAATACAGATAAGAAGGCCAGTGCTGACAAATTGTGTCGAGAGAATACCTTCCTAGTTAAGAGGGAGTGTTGATATATATGTAACTTTGGAATGTATTCACCTGTATATATTATGTATTGTACCCCGATGTTTATTCTGGGAAGTGTCTGTAATGTATTGAAGTCATGTCATGTCCCGATGTTCCTATCAGGAGATTCAATAATGTAAACAAGTCATGTCAAGTCGTTGTGGGTAATCCTCCTATTGTTCAAGGGTTAAAGTCACCGCAGTTGTGGGGCCCTAGGGTTATTAGACTGTCCTAGAGAAGTGGATTCTAGGTGATTTATTGTAAGCCAGGGCAATAGTCCCCACCGTTGTGTTAAGGATAACCCTCCTTGTTTGTCGGAGGGGAAAATTCCCCACAAGTTGTGGGGCACTAGGGTTATTAGACTCTCCTAGAGATGTCAGCTCTAGTAAGTAATTGTTAAGTGAGGATGACATGTTGGAGTGGAAATTAAGTGAATGAAAGAATATAAATAGAGAGTGAGCCTCTCTATTTATCACACACACACTCACTCACTGGGGCGCATGAGTGAGAGAGAAGTTGCCGAGACAAGAGAGAGACTTCTATTGTCGGGAGATCATCTTAATGTTTTTGGGGTTTTGCTTTTGGTGCTAATTCTATCTCTGAGGAAGTTGCAGGGTTTTCTCCTTTATGGTTTCCCCAAAGAAAAAAAATTGTGTCTATTGTCTCTTGTGTTTGATTGTTGTTCTTGTTATTCTCTCAATTAAAGATCCTAAGATAATGCTAGCTTCAATGATAAAAATCTAACACAACAAACAAGACAAGTATGCTATAGAATGGTGTTAGACCTACTCTAACATATATAATAAATAATGTATAAGCAATTAAAATCATCCATGGATTCAATATTCATTTAAATGCACATCATTGGACAAGAAAAGTTATTTCTATTAATATAAATCAGAGATTACATGAATGACAACCTCTGTCGGCACATCTGCAAACCGAAGAAACTGAGTCCTCCACCACCTCAATCCTCCATCTCTTGATAGAAATTTCACAAGCAAAGGAAAGCTTAGGAAGAACACCAAGTGCTCCAAGGCATAAAGGGATGCAAACTCAAGTATAAGCAAGCTACGGAAACAATGGACTATAGTTTTCTTACTCTTCAATTCCTCCTCTTCAATGTATCCAAAGGGTTCCTTATATAGTGCTTCACTAGGGTAATGGAAGGTCAAATCCGAGTGATATCGAGGCATATGGAAGGCTAGGAGACAAGTGACTCATATCCACATCAAGGAAAACTCCAAAAATATTTGGCCTTTTGCACACATCCCGATGTACACGGGTTTAAGGGTTATATCCGCGTGTATACATGAGAAATGGTTTAAAAGTCATGTACAACAAATATCAAGTGTTTTTAGGGATGATATTGGAAACATCAAAGGTGAAAAAATGGTCCATGGGGTCCAAAGAGTATGCAGAAGGATAGAGAAGGCCATACATGTGTGATCTACCATGTGTGGTAAAATCAGCTGTAACAGATGCCCCCTAATGTGTGAGGTCAAAGGGGTGATACGATGGTAAAAATACTTTATAAGTCCATCTCAGAAGTGGAGTGATAAAGAACCAAGTGGAAGAAACAGCCATCCAACAGTATAGTATAAATATCTCTGCATATGATTGCAAATACATACAACAGTCCCGAATACATAAGATCAGTACAATGGCCTTGAATATGCATGATATAAAATATGACATGTGTGGTCATCACCACGTACAATATAGATAGATCAGAATTTCCATGATGAAGATATACAAAGGACCAAGATATCCATGAAAAATGAATATATATGACATACACTGGAATCAAGTCATGAGAGCTGAAATATCATGAACACTGGCACGATCAAGGATGTAGCATATCAGAAATGTCACCAATCTGGAAAGTCTTCTACACAACCCTCTACAAGTACATGTCCTACTATGTGAATAGAGGTGTCGAGTTCAAACATAGTAGTCCATCGTCTGATTATCATTCATTGATGTATACCATTAATAGACGTGAGATCACCCACCGATAATGAAAATGGGAATCAAGGTACTAGAGTGCAATCTAACAAGTGTGAATAAATGTGTTGAGGTCAAACACTTAAAAGAATCCATTGATCAGGGGACATTGATGTATTCCCAAAACTGTCGATGGAGAGAGAACCTACCACTGACGACTATAAGTCTCAAGTTACTCAAATGACTCTAAAACTCCTATCCCAGAATAAATGATCTAAAGTCGATGGGATGGAATCCGCTGGAAGGAGGGAATTAAGGCATCCCCCATCATCCAACACGAGGTACTCAGCGAAGTTGTATAATGTGGAAGGATTCAATCATAATGTGCTTGAACCAGTACTAGTACCGGGAATGGCTGACATGCAAAGTCAAGAAAACTGAGGAATGGCCAAATCAGGCTTCAACTTCCTTCGAACAAAAGCATAAAGGCAAACGGTGATTGAATGTAGGAAGCATAGACTCAATATACAAAACTGGGACATCTCTACGACACAAGAGGAATCGACAGAGGCTCCATAGGGACTGGAAGCTTAACTAGTCATTGGAGATAAACTCAGAGAAATGAGTACAACTCCTAAATTCAAACTATTAACCCAACCAATGGATGTGATATACAGTGCTCTGTTCGAAGGAGACACGACTCGACTGCTGCCAAAGATAACATCTTTTCCTGTCTGAATTTTTGGTTTTTTGATTTTTTTTTTGGACTTTTTTAGATATTTTAAAAAGCTTGAAAAATAATAAAAGTGCTTTATAGTTACAAATCTAATAGGAGACGAGTGTCAAGGGGCAAACAAACTAGTTCCAAGCAGTGGAACATACCTATGCTCAATGCCGACACAGAACCTTCAAGGGACAAGGGAAGTATGCAGTAGAGATCCTGAAGAGGTTTAGGATGTTGGACTGCAAGGCCATGACCACACCTATGGCATCGAACCTAAAGCTACTAAGTGTTTCTTCATCAGATTCAGTTGATGCCACGAAGTATCGTTAGATGATTGGGTCCTTGATGTACCTGACAAATACGAGTCCAAATATGTGCTTTATTGTGAACACCTTGAGCTATTTCCTGACAGATATGAGATATTTTCTTTGCTGTGAACACCTTGAGGTTTCGACAAGAGAAGAGGCAGAGGACAAGGGAAGGTTCTGTTGCGATCGAAATGCAAAACCGCAAAGGAAAACCACATGGGATGAAGCGAACCTATAGTGATGAAGAGGATGGCCAGACCCAAAATATGCCTAGGACAGTAGTAAGATCAAACCCTAGAAGCATTGTGCCCATGCCTTCATGCACTACTTCAAACTCAGGGAGAAACAAAAATTCGATGTCAACTTGCCCAATGTTTCAACAACATTCTAGTAGTATGTCAGCATCTTTAGAAAGAAGGCCTAGGATGGCGGGTGACGACACAAAGCTACCTTTGTTTCATGGTAACGTGACTAACGATCTTGAGCAGTATTGGTTCCCCTGCAAGGCACTATGGACTGTTAGACAGGCCACAGATGATGATGTCAAGAAGGGCCTACTAGCGACTACCCTACTGGATCATGCGCTAGATTGGTACATGAAATATATATAGGTTCCTATAAGGACCCCTACAAAAAAATTGGATGAAGTTCAGAGGGGATTGATCAAAGAATTTCAGAAGCCTAAATCTGAGGCACAATACATTACCAAGTTAAAAGAGATTAAGCAGTTTCCTAATGAGATGGTTTGGGACATCGATCAAAGGTTTAAGACATTGATGGCTTGAGTCAGTTTTGATATGAGCGATATTTAGCATAAAGAGTGGTTTATCACAGCTTTGGTACCTCATATTCGACAACCACTGATGCAACAGAATATCATGACCCAGAGCGAGGCTTTGGAGATCGTGATGAAGTTAGAAGCTTCACCAGTTGGGGAAAATGCAGTTGGAATGAACCAGATTCAAGCGCAGCTCAAAAAATTGACGCTACAATTGCAAGACATAAAGAAATGGAAAGAGAATCATGAAGATATTTGGTGCACTCGTTGTCATGCAAATGGACACACAAAAGATAATTTCCCTAATTTCAGGAATTATCTACTATCTGGAGAGCCAAACCCACTGAGTTGTGGAAGCGTACAATGGTGCTGTATATGTCAAGTCTATGGACACCGACACGAAGAATGTAGCTACATGCAGAAGATAGTTTCAAAGCCATCCAACCTATATTGTTTAGTTTATAGATCGGTGGGGCATGAGGATAAATATTGTCGTGCATACGATCTGATTCAGGAAAGAACATATGATTCGTACTTTGTGAAGGGAGAAGATCATCATGTAGTACAACAATCACAACCATAGCCTTAGGTGGAAAAGTCTCAACCACAACCGCAGTATACACCACCGCTACAGATGTAATTTATACCATCGCATGCATTTCACTTGAATGCATCATAGAGGGCCCAAACAACCATAGTTTGCACCGCAGCTATAGTTTGAACCGCAGCTGCAGTACAATCAAATGGAGATACCTCAGCTGCAACCACAACATGTTCAAGCTGTGCACTATGTTCA
The DNA here is from genome assembly GCA_001517045.1 of Pseudotsuga menziesii. Lineage (NCBI taxonomy): Eukaryota > Viridiplantae > Streptophyta > Pinopsida > Pinales > Pinaceae > Pseudotsuga > Pseudotsuga menziesii. The sequence goes on from LPNX011219197.1 coordinate 229,705, forward strand.
ACAGTAGTTGAATCCCTTGTCATAATAGATGGCTTAGCCACGGTATCAGTAGCAAGGAGGATTCCGAGGAAGAGGAGGAGGAGGAGGTCACAGATCTATCCAGTGTTACAATTGTGAGGTGTTTGGGCATTACCAGAGGGACTTCCCACATTTGTAGTGCTCGTGTACATACTACATGATGATCGATCATACTGTTGAAAAATTCCCATAGTTAATCACACGATGGAAGGCCAAGAATGTTCCTCAGCTGCAAAATCAGAATCAGTTCCAGAACTAAAATCAGCTAGTACAAAATCATAACCAATTGCAAAATCAGGCCCAAAATCAAGTTCCACTCCAGAATCAAACCATGAATCAACCTATGAACCCTCCATTGAACCAGAATCCACCGTTGACTCAGAATCCTCCAATGAACCAGAATCAAGGGCTGACGGTTGCGAAGATCTCAATAGAGCCTAGAACAACAGATGTTGATGTTGCTATTATCACCTGTGCAAGAGCCACAATAGAAGAATATGGGCCCCTCCTGCATATTTGATGAGCTGGATAGAAGAAGGTGTCATTTAATATCGCAACAGAAAAGGAGACATTTTTTGGAGCCCAAGATGCGATCAGAAGAAATATTGGTAAGTCACTTGTTTATGAAATGCCTTCTACTTTTGATTCCTCACTAGAGGCAGGACCATCGCAGTAGCATGGTACCTTGCAACACTTATTTGACAGTTTTTTATCCTTGGCACGTGATCCCGATTCTCTAGCCGAGATTGAAAATCTATTGCGTTTCCCGGGTAAGGAATGGAAGGATTCCTCAGTGAATTATTTACACAAGAAAAAGACAAGCAAGGAGATGCACATGAATATCCAGATTGAGGACTATGAAGTGGACTTAATCATTCTAGATCTAGGGTTAGATGTGAACATCTTGACAAAGCAGACCTCGCAGAAAATGGGAAGCACGATGTTGGGTTGGTCCTCTATGCAATTGTGATTATCTAATCAGGCTAAGGTGCAACCAATTAGATGGGTATCTAACCTAGTTGTAGATGTTGAAGGTATGAATACCCGTGCTGATTTTGATGTAATTGTTGTTAATGGTGAAGGATCCTATCCCACAGTGTTGGGGATTGGATTGGCCAATGATAATATGGCGGTGATTAACTTTAAGAAGAGAATGATGAAATTTTAAAACCAAGATATTACAGTCATCATGTCTATGGATCCAAATGAAGGACGACGATATATTGAACCAATGAAGGATGAAGTTGTCCGGGGATGGGATCACACTTACAACATCTCTAAAAACTATATACACCCAACTGCTGATGGAGAACTCAGCTGGTGCAGTGCTAGTTCTACGTCTTCCATTTCTGAGGATGCACTAGAAAACTAGCAAAACTGCATGCATGAGGTATCATTAAGGAAATGTGGTATAATCATGCAGTCATTGTTTCATGTCGCGATTGAGATTGTAGAATTACCAATTTATGAAGGGATACCTTAAATTTTAGCGTTCTTAATGGAGTTTGAAGAAAAGTTCTCAGAACCGCGGTGATTGTGGTCAATGGAGAAAGCACTAAAGACTGCTCCAACACACTGGTGGGAAACTCATAAAAATAGAATTAATGGATGGGAACAATGTCGATGGTTGATGATAGTTCACTTTGGAAACATAGAGGTGTATCATGTTGGGAAGTATGATGGATGGAATGACCCTAGAGGCCATTTGATGGAATGTCAAGAACTGTGGACATCGTGACCAAAGGATGAATGGGTTCATGCCTTTATTCACACCTTGGATGAAATGTCAATATCTTGGTATGTATCAGCAGAGCTGCACAGAGAAATAACCACTTGGAAAGAGTGGATGGTTTTCTTTGTGCATACCTTTAGTTTCACAGACATTAATCTTGATGTCAACAATGCACTTCAGATCATTCAGCACATGGTTTTAAAAGTTGTACCAGCCGCATATCCCATGGACCCACATGTGCATTGCCACATGCAGTCGATGATGGAATGTTATAATGTATTTGGCGAACCTGAAGATGATGATGAGCTACGAAATATCAATAATCTGGAGATGGAAGGGAGTAGGGATGTTGCAGCACCCAATATGCTGAATGATCCCATGAATCAGCCACTAAAGATCCTGAAAGTTAACATTGGGATAGAGGAGAACCCAAAATTCGCAAGTGTTGGCGACCATTGGGACGAGGAGACCATGGAAAAGATCACACATCTGTGGCATGAATTTCAAGATCTCTTTCCAACCAAGTTCTCAAAGATGAATATTTCGTTAAATCCATATGCAAAACCAGTACGACAGAGACCGTATGGTTTGAATCCACGATACAAAGAAAGAGTCAAGGTTGAACTTGACCGAATTTTGGAGGCTGGAATTATTGAGCCAGTAGAAGAATCAAAATGGATCATTCCTATGGTGGTCCAAGACAATAAAACTGGTGAAGTTCAAATCTGTGTCGACCTCAGAAAACTGAACGATGCTTGTATGCATGACCCATTTCCAACACCTTTCACAGATGAAGTACTTGAAAAGGTAGGTGGTCAGGAAATGTACTCTTTTACTGATGGATTTTTGGGTTATCACAGGATCATAATCACCAAGTAATATTGACATAAAACAACATTTGTCATCGAGTGGGGCTGCTTCCAATACACGGTGATGCCTTTTGGGATGAAGAATGCACCTGTAATATTTTCCCAAGTAGTTGTTGTAGCATTCAAGTATTTCATTCAGAATTTCCTATAGGTATATATGGATGATTAGACAGTGTATGGCTTAATAAAGGACCATTTGGTAGACCTTCGACTCATGTTGGAAAGGTGTCAATAGCATCAGATCATGTTGAACTCTTAGAAGTGCATTTTTTGTGCATTGTTTGGGATACTATTGGGTCACATTATGTGCAATCAAGGATTATTGGTTGATCCTGTGCAGATAGCACTCATTTTAAACTTGCCATCGCTGACAAATGTGAACATGCTCAGGGCAACGCTAGGGCACACTGGTTATTATCGCAAATTCATTAGAGGATATGTTGTGATTAACACCCCTATGGAGAAACTATTGAAGAAAGATGTTGTCTTTGTATGGAGTCCAAAATTCCAAGGTATCTTTGACATGCGGAAGGCCAAGATGGCTTCGGCACCAATACTTGTATTCCCATATTGGAACAAAGAGTTCCATGTGCATGTTGATGCCTCTTCTATTGTGCTAGGAGTAGTGCTCGCGCATCTAGGTGAAGGACACTTGGATCATCTTATTCCTTTCACTAGTCAGAAGCTATCATTCGCTAAGAGGAATTATACTCCCACAGAGCGTGAAGGTCTGGCGATGGTCTATGCACTGCAAAAATTAAGGAATTACCTTTTAGGTGGCCACTTCAAGATGTTTACTGACCACTCTTCTCTGAAGTATCTAGTTAATAATCCTATGTTGGGGGGGAAGATATGTCGATGGCTAATTCTCTTTCATGAGTTTTATTTTGAAATAATTGTGAATCCAAGTCGCTTGAATGCTGGCCCTGATCAATTGTCAAGAATTGAGAGAGACGTGGAGCCTACTAATATTGAATATGGACTGATTTATGTGCAGTTTTTCCAAGTTGACATGGCAGAGGGCCATTATGCTCCAATAATCCATTTTTTGGTGACAGGCATTGCACCTGAATAATTATCAAACAGTCAAAAGAAGTCATTGGTGGTTAAAGATTCTGATTATCAGTTGATTTTCAGACACCTGTATAAATTGGGACCTAATGAAATATTCTGGAAATGTGTCCTACCCCACAAGAAAGGAGAAATCCTAGAAGAAGTGCATATAGGAGTTGCTGGGGGACACTATGGCATTCGCGATACTGCAAGAAATGTGCTTTATGCAGGGCTATGGTGGACCACTCTACATAATGATGCGATAGAATATGCATGCAGTTGCAATGTCTGTTAATGCACTGGAAAACCATCACGATGGGATGAGATGCTGCTTGTACCACATGTAACTCTGCAACCTTTTGATAAATGGGTCATGGATTTTGTGAGTCCAATAAACCCACCTGGGAAGAGAACTGGGGTGTGATACATAATCATAGCAATAGACTACTTGAGGCGATGGGTAGAAGCTGTACCAGCCATGGAATGCATTGATGCGACAGTAGCAAGATTTCTGTTTGAAAAATTTTTGACAAGTGTTATGGAGAGAAATTTCAATGGCTTGGGGTACCACAATAGACAGATTAACTCCAGAAATCAATCCTTCCCTATATGCAAGAGAAGACAAACATCTAACACTAAAGGATCTCGATTCGTACCTTATTCCGGACGGTTGATGTAGATCCCTATTGAGCTTTTCCACTCTCACTTGTACTAGCAATTTGCTTCCTCAACATTCAGCAAACAAGACAAGCATGCTATATATAATTGTGTTAGACCTACTCTAGCATATATAATCAATAACATATAAGCATTTACAAGCATCCATGGATCAAATACTCATTTAAATACACATTATTGGACAGGAAAAGATATTTCTATTGATATAAAATAGAGATTACAATAGTGACAACCTCTATCGGCACGTCTATGAATCGGAGAAATGGATTCCCCCACTTGGGCCTCCACCACGTCAATCCTCCATCTCTCGATAGCAAGATCACAAGCAAAAGGAAATCTTGGGAAGAACACAAAGTGCTCCAAGGGACAAAGGGATGCAGACTCAAGTATAAGCTCCGACAACAATGGACTATAGTGTTCTTACTCTTCAATTCCTCCTCCTTCAATGTATCGAAAGGGTTCCTTATATAGCTCTTCAATGGGGTAATGGAAGGTCAAATCTGAGCAATCTCAAGGCATATTGAAGGCCAAGAGACAAGTGCCTCGAATCCACATCAAGGAAAAATCCAAAATCATTTGTCCTTTTGCACACATCTCGATGTACGCGGGTTTAAGGGTCAAATCCGTGTATATACGCGAGAAAGGGATTAAAAGTCGCATATGGAAATTATTGCATGTTTTTAGGGATGATCTTGGAAACATCAAAATTAAAAAAATGGTCCATGGAGTCTAAAGATTCTGTAGAGAGACAGGGAAGGCCATAAAAGTGTGATCCACCATGTGTGGTAAAATCAGCTGTAATATATGCCCCCTAATGTGTGAGGTCATAGGGGTCATACGATGGCCGAAATACATTATAATTCCATCCCAGAAGTGGAGTGATGAAGAACCCAGTGGAAGACCCAACCATCCAATTAGTACAATACAATGATCAAACTCTACACATAACTACCAGTAGATGTAGCAGTCTCGGATACATAAGAGTACAATGGAAATGAATAGGCATGATACAAAATATGACATGTGTGGTCATCACCACGTACAATATAGATAGCTCAAAATATCCATGATGAAGATATACACATGCTGAAGATATATAATGGATCAAGATCTCCAAAATGGCTGGAAATATTTGACATATACTAGAATCAAGTCATGAGAGCTGAAATCTCATGAACACTAGCACGATCAAGGAGGTAGAATATATGAGATGCCACCAGTCTGGAAGGTCTTCTACACAAACCTCTATGAGTACATGTCCTACTATGTGAATAGAGATGTCGAGGTTGAACATAGTAGTCCATTGTCTGATTACCGGTCATTGATGTATACTGTTAATAAACATGAGATCACCCACCGATAATGAAAATGGGAATCAAGGTACTAGAGTGAAAACTAACAAGTGTGAATAAATGTGTTGAGGTCAAACACTTGAGAGAATCCATCAATTAGGGGACATTGATGTATTCCCAAAAACTGTCGATGGCGAGAGAACCTGCCACTGATGACTGCAAGTCTCAAGGCACTCAAAAATAACTCTAGATTCCTATCCCAGAATAAATGATCTGAATTCGATGGGATGAAATCCGCCTGGAAGGAGGGAGTTAAGGTATCCTCCATCATCCAACACGAGGTACTCAGCAAAGCTGTATAATGTGGAAGGACTCGATCATAATGTGCACGAACCAGTAACTGTACCAGGAATGGCCAACATGCAAAGTCAAGATAACTGAGGAATGGCCGACTCAGGTTTCAACTTCCTTCTAACAAGAGCATAAAGGTGAATGGTGACTGAATGTAGGAAGCATAGACTCGATATACAAAACTGGGAAATCTCTACGACACAGGGGGCATTGACAGAGGCTCCATAGGTACTGGAATCTTAACCAATCGGTGGAGATAAAGTCAGAAAAATGAGTACAGCTCTTAAATTCAAACTATTAACCCAACCAACGGATGTGATATACAGTGCTCTGTTCAAAGGAGACACGACTCAACTGCTGCCAAAGATAACATCTTTTCATCTCCAGCTTTTTGGTTTTTTTATTTTTTTTGGAATTTTTCAAATATTTTGAAAAGCTTGAAAAATAATAAAAGTGCTTTATAGTTACAGACTAGGAGGAGACGAGTGTCAAGGGACAAACAAACTAGTTCCAAGCAGCGGAACATACCTATGCTCAATGCAAGGACACATGTGTAGGATAGTGACACTCGGGGGAAAGTCCCCTCCTGGTAAAAATAGGGAATCAAGCTGCAAAGGATATACAAAATGGCTCTGTGTGGCTAGACATGAGACAAGCTTGGGCTATATGGCTGATACTCAAAGTCCGGGAAGCCAGCATAAGGCTCAATGAGGCAAGAAAATACATGATAATGCAATTACAACATGACATAAGGGGGTCTTGGGGGAATAAGGCCTGCAAAAAGATCAAGAGGTGTATGAGGCTCTTGCAAAAAGACATGGTGATACTATACAATGGACTCCCACACCCTAAAGGACAAACTGTCGGCATGGGCACCAAATACAAACAAGGAGCTAACTAGGGCACCCATGTAAGGTCAAACTCTACCATTTACATCATGTCACTTCTAAAATAGCAAGAAGGTTCTGTGAAAGGATAGAATGGGTTCGTACCTAAGGTTATAATGAAATGGTCATAAGGTCATGCAAAATGCAAACAGAGGAGACCTCTAACCTATATGCCAGTTTAAACATCATACCTGAAATTGGCATGAATGGGTCAAAACAATGGTCGAAATGGCGCTCATAATGGTCTCCTACATCATCATATTAGTCAAAAACGGTCCAAAAGGATCAGACACGGTTCAAAACTATAGAAAGGGGGTAAAAATTTACAAAAATTTGAAATTTTTTTATAAATAGTAAAAATTTCAAAAATTATATATCATTTGAAAATTTTACCCAATTGAGCTCAGAACTTCAAACACGAATTCCGGGACTTTTGTCTGGTGAAATCCGACACCATTTTTTCCAGGTAACTTCCCATGCCCTGCTCTTCCATTTGCATGTAAATTTTTTCAATTTCCATGGTCAAAATCAATTTCTAGGCCATTATAAGATAGTCGATTCGACCCACACAAAAATCAAGGATTTTTCCACGTATAGGGCTGGCTATACACGAAAAAATGGCCCAAACCCGCATACATACGTGGTTGTTTTGCATGTTGATGTATTTGTAACTTCAGAATGTATTCATATATGTATCTTATGTATTGTAACCTGATTTTTATTCCGAGATGTATCTATAATGTAATTGAGGCATATTGTCATGCCCCGATGTTCCGATCGGGAGGATCAATTATGTAAACAATTCATGTCAAGTCATAGTTGGTAACCCTCCAATTGTCTAAGGGTTAAAGTCCCTGTAGTTCTGGGGCACTAGGGTTATTAGACTCTCCTAGTAGAGGTCGGCCCTGGTAGGGTTTTAGTCATGTCGGGATTAGTATAAATAGAGAACCGGAGTCTCTATTTATCACACAAGTCATCCACACTCAAGTGTAGCGCATAGTTGAGGAAGGAGAAGACAATAGGGCTAGACAAGAAGAAGATTACTGCTATTGCGAGATCACTTACTGTTTTGGTACTGATTCTATCTTTGAGGAAGTTGTGGGGTTTTCTCCTTTATGGTTTCCCTAAGGAAAAACACTGTGTTAATTGTCTCTTGTGTTTTATTGCTATACTTGTTATTCTCTCAGTTAAAGATCCTAATAATGCTAGCTTAATGTTGAAAAACTAACATGGTATCAAAGCTAACCTGAGAAGAAGACATTATGCAGCTACGGAAACTAGGGATTCCTAGTTTGTGGATCTTCCTCCACATATTTTCAGCAAAAGTAAGGTGGAATAACTCTCCTCCTTAGGGAGCATCTTTCTGTCGAAGCAGAATCCAATTCTGAGGTTTTTCAGTTTTGGACCTGTCACTGCTGTCGAAAATTAGGGCTTTTCACAGAAGAGGAATTTTTTAGTGAGCCCAGGACTGGATTGATCTCCTCCCCAAAATCAAATTTAGGGATAAATTTCAAGGCATTTGGGTGGACAGAACTCTGGAAAAGCAAAACCCTAATTTTCTCCTGAACCAGCTCTGCAGGATTTCAGCTCAAGTTTCAGATCCGACATCTTGAACCTGGTAAGATATAAAATCTTTTGTATTTACATTTGAGGTTCTCAGATAAGATGTCTCATCATACCAATCTTGATGAAAATCTTGAGGGAGATGATAACTTCCGAGCCTGGAAGTATAGGATCTCCCTGGTCTTGGAAGAGAATGAATTAGACTCCTATATTCATGAGGAGGTTCCAGTTCCAGAGGGAGATGAGGCAAAGGCCTTACATAAGAAGATAATGGTTATGGCAAAGAGGATCATTGCTGATTCTATCAAGGATCACCTTATCCCACAGGTTTCCTCTCTCAAGACACCTAAAGCTATGTTTGATTCCCTAACCAAGTTGTTTGAAGGGAAGAACATAAATCGGAAGATGACTCCGAGGAATCAACTGAAGAATGTGAAGATTCAGAATGCAGAGACTATCCAGTCTTACTTCACAAGGGTTTCTCAGATCAAGGAACAATTAGAAGCTGTTTATGAAGAAGTGGAAAATGCATAGATTGTGATGACTACTTTGAATGGCCTTCCTAGGTCATGGGATTCTTTCATCCAAGGAATATGTGCTAGAAAGAAGCTAGTCAAGTTCAGCAGACTATGGGAAGAATGCTCTCAAAAAGAAGCTCGGATAGTAGCCTAAGAAGAGAAGATGGGAAGTGAATATCAAGCCCTCATGGTTCACTCCAAGAAGGGAAGAATAAATCCTCATTACTCCAAAGGTAAGAACTCTCATTCCTAAGAAAACAACAGAAAGGACCTATCTAGATTAAGATGTTATACATGTGATGAAAAGGGAAACTTTGCAAAAGACTGTCCTAAGAGCAAGAACCACTCTCATAAGAAGAAGGGAAACAAAAGAAGACATCATGCTCATGATGCAGAGGATGATGAACCATCCAGGAAGAGATCCAGATATGAAAGTGAATATTCTTCAAGCGAGGATGAATATGTTTTGATTTCTGCTCTCACAGGTAACATTACTCATGGTAGTGATGATTGGATTATAGAAAGTGGGGCTTCCAAACATATTATAGGATTCAAGGAATCCTTTGTAAGACTATCAGAACATGAATCACCTCACAAGGTGAATCTAGGAGATGACTACCAATATCCAATAAAAGGTAGTGGGGAATCTTCATATAAATTAGACTCTGGTAAGTCTCTAACAATGAAGGAAGTATTGTTTGTACCAAGACCCAAGAAGAACCTTCTCTCCATATCAGCATTGGATGCAAAAGGAATGCAGGTTGCATTCATAGATGGTCAAGTCATTATGTGGCCTAGAGGAAAGACTATCGATGATGCGGTAGTAATTGGAGAACAAGAAGGAGGATTGTACAAATTGAAGGGCCATCCAGAACAAGCAATGGTCCATGATACAGTAGAGCCAAGTGAACTTTGGCATAGAAGGCTTGCACATGTGCATTACAAAGCACTACCTATTGCAAGAAAATCTATTGAAGGTCTTCTAGAAATCCAAGAAAAACATGATGGGGTCTGCAAAGGATGTGTGAAGGGAAAGAACACAGATAAGACATTTCCAAGTAGCGAAAGAAAAGAAAAAGGAATCTTGGAAATCATCCACTCCGATGTATGTGGTCCTATGTCATCAAGCTCACTAAGCAGGTATGCATATTATGTTTCTTTTATTGATGATTTTTCTAGGAAGACATGGGTTTACTTCATGAAGAAAAAAGACAAAGTATTCAGCAAATTCAAGGAATTCAAATCCTTAATCAAGAACCATACTGAAAACAAGATCAAGACTTTTCAATCAGACAATGGCGGAGAATTCACTTCAAATGAATTCAAGAGGCTATGCAAAGACTCAGGGATTAAGAGGGAGTTGTCCACTCCTTATAATCCACAATAGAATGGGGTTGCAGAAAGGAAGAATAGAACTATCATGGAAGCTGCAAGAGGAATGCTTCATGATCAAGATCTTCCTATGCATCTTTGGGCTGAAGCTGCTAGAAAAGCGGTGTATGTACAGAACCGTACTCCACATAGAGTACTCAAGAACAAGACTCCTGAAGAAGTCTTCTCCGGCAAGAAACCAGAAGTCAGCAATCTCAGAATATTCGATTGTCCTGTGTACATACACATCCCAAAGGAGAAAAGGACAAAATTAGATCCTTCAGGAAAGAAGGGTATATTCATGGGATACTCTAAAAGCTCAAAGGCTTACAGAATCTATTTCCCAAGATGAAGACATAGCTTACAACAAATCTAGAAAGATACTTGCTAAAGAACATGAAGAAGCAGAAGCAGAAGCACCCAAAATTCATGATACAACCATGAATGAAGAAGCTCAAGAAGAAGATCGAGAATTTGAAGAACCATAAAGACCTGTAGATCCACCTCTGGAGAAGAATCCTCATAAGAGGAAACCTACTTGGGTAAAAGAACTTATAAAAGGTGCAAAAGTATATGGGGCTCCAGAAGAGAATCACAAAGAAAGAAAGAGGACCAGATCCTGCTCTGAGTATGTAGCTTTACTATGTGATTTCATTGATAAAGAACCTTCCATTTATGAAGAAGCAGCAAAACGAAAAGAATGGAAGGATGCTATGATCGAAGAATATCAATCGATCATGAAGAATAATGTTTGGGATGTTGTCCCAAGAATAGAAGGGAAGTCAGTTGTAACTTCCAAATGGATCTATAAGATCAAGCATGCTGCAGACGGTAGCATTGAAAAGTATAAAGCAAGATTTTTGGCTCGGGGTTTCTCTCAGAAAGAAGGAATAGACTATGAAGAAACCTTTGCACCTATAGCTAGATACACTTCCATCAGATCAGTACTTTCTCTGGCTGCAGTGATGAAATGGAAGATACACCAAATGGATGTCAAGACTGCTTTCTTGAATGGTGTAGTGGAAGAGGAAGTGTATGTAGAACAACCACTCGGTTTCGAGACACATGACAGAGAGTCTCATGTATGTAGATTGAAGAAAGCCCTGTACGGTTTGAAACAGGCACCCAGGACCTGGTACGGCATAATTGACAGCTTTGTATCCAGTTTGGGCTTTACCAAGAGTAAAGCATATTCTAACCTTTACTACAAGGTTGAAGATGGCAACCCAGAGATAGATGATCTATTTGTGACAGGTACAGATGGGTTGATTGTTGATACAAAGAGAAAGCTTGCTGTTGAGTTCGAGATGAAGGACTTGGGTATGATGCATTACTTTCTAGGTATGGAAGTGTGGTAGAATATGGATGGAATATTCCTTAGACAAGGGAAGTATGCAGTGGATATCCTGAAGAGGTTTGGGATGATAAACTGCAAGACTATGGCCACACCTATGGCATCAAACCTAAAGCTATTGAGTGATGTTTCATCAGAGATGGTTGATGCTACGACGTATCATCAGATTATTGGATCATTGATGTACCTAATGAACACGAGACCGGACATTTGCTTTGCTGTGAACACCTTGATCTAGTTCTTGATAGACCCGAGAAATGTTCACTTGATTGCTGCAAAGCATATTCTGAGATACTTGAAGGGTACAGTTGATTATGGGCTCAAGTATGATGCGAATCAAAAGATTAACCTGGAGGGTTATGTTGATTCAGATTGGGCAAGCAGTGCCATCGATAGGGAGAGCACTTCAGGATGTTGCTTTAGTATGGGATCAGGTGTGATCTCTTGGTTTTACAGGAAGCAATCCTATGTGGCACTGAGTACAGCTGAAACAGAGTATGTCACAGCTTGTTCAGCTAGTTGTGAGGCAATATGGCTATGGAAGCTACTATCTGATTTATTTGATCTCCAGTTGGATGCTACTTGTATACATTGTGAGAACCAGAGTTGCATGAAGTTGTCAGAGAATCTAGTGTTCCATGACAAGTCGAAGCATATCGAGATCAAGTATCACTATATCAAGGATATGGTGTAGAAGGGAGAAGTGAAGCTCCAGTATGTTGCAACGAAGGAATAGATAGCTGATGTGTTGACGAAGCCATTAGCTAGGGTGAAGTTTGAGTACTTCAGGGAGAAGCTTGGTGTTCTCCAGATCGAGGTCTCCTCCAAGGGAAAGTGATGAGTCCCATGGCCATTCTGGTGTGATAGAGGGATGTGTTCCCACTTGATCAGGTGTAATGGCTGAAGCCATTCTATCATGGCTAAAGGATTAGGTTCCTCTCATGTTAGATATGAGTGCTGAGCCATTCTGACTTAGTGTCATATATAAGGGCTACCGCCATTCTTTGAATGGAGCTACCTGGTGAGGTACCAGGGATCCTTAGTCTAGGACTGAGAGCCATTCTGATGTGACTAAGGGATGTGTTCCCACATGATCATATGTAAGTGCAGTGGCCTTTCCACAGATGATAGTAGTTTGGGTTCCTATCATGCTGGTGGTTGTAAGTGGTAAGCCTTTTCACAGATGATAGTAGTTTGGGTTCCTATCATGCTGGTGACTATAAGTGTTGTGCCTTTTCACAGATGGTAGTAGTTTGAGTTCCTACCATGTTGGTGATTGTAAGTGCTGAGCCTTTCCATAGATGGTAGTAGTTTGAGTTCCTACCATGCTGGTGGATGTGAGTGTTGTGCCTTTCCACAGATGATAGTAGTTTGGGTTCCTATCATGCTAGTGGTTGTAAGTGCTGAGCCATTTCACAGATGATAGTAGTTTGAGTTCCTATCATGCTGGTGAATGTGAGTGCTATGCCTTTCTGATATGATTATAGGATTGGTTCCTACATGATCAGATGTGAGTGTTGGGTGTTCCCTTCTGATGAGTAGGCTAGATGTAAGTGTTGGGCGGGCTATTCTGACTTAGTGTCAGATATAAGCGCTGAAGAAAGACCTACATGGAGGCTAGGCCTACAACCAGCATGAAAAAGGGCTGGCTCTATAGAAATTCTTGTGATGAGAAGAATCATGAGATAGCACCCATGATGATGATTGCCAGTGAAGATCCAGATCGAGTGATGATCGAGATCCAGTGATGATGATCCAGTAGTGATGATCCAGATCGAGTGATCATCCACATCCAGTGATGATGCCCAGTGATGATCTAGATCGAGTGATGATCCAGATCTAGTGATGATGACCCATGATGATCTAGATCCAGTGATGATCCAGATCCAGTGATGATGACCCGTGATGATCCAGATCCAGTGATGATGTCCCATGATGATCCAGATCGAGAAATGATCCAGATTCGAAGATTGACGATGAATTGAATATGAAGATGACTTGAAGACTCAAAAGACTTGAGATGCAGATGTGAGATGATCCAGTTGATGCAGAGAAGAAGACCAGTGCTGAAAATTATGTCGAAACAATACCTTCCTAGTTAAGAGGGAATGTTGATGTATTTGTAACTTCAGAATGTATTCATCTATGTATCTTATGTATTGTAACCCGATTTTTATTCCGGGATGTATCTATAATGTAATTGAGTCATATTGTCCTGCCCTGATGTTCCAATCAGGAGGATCAATTATGTAAACAAGTCATGTCAAGTCATAGTGGGTAACCCTCCGATTGTCTAAGGGTTAAAGTCCCCCCAGTTTCAAGGCACTAGGGTTATTAGACCCTCCTAGTAGAGGTCGGCCCTGGTAGGGTTTTAGTCATGTCGGGATTAGTATAAATAGAGAACTAGAGTCTCTATTTATCACACAAGTCATCCACACTCAAGTGTAGCTCATAGTTGAGGAAGGAGAAGACACTGGGGATAGACAAGAAGAAGATTACTGCTGTTGGGAGATCACTTACTGTTTTGGGGATTTTGTTGTTTTGGTGCTGATTCTATCTCTGAGGAAGTTACAGGGTTTTATCCTTTATGGTTTCCCCGAGGAAAAACACTGTGTTCATTGTCTCTTGTGTTTGATTGTTGTACTTGTTATTCTCTCAGTTAAAGATCATAATAATACTAGCTTAATGTTGAAAAACTAACATTGCAAACAGTCGCGTATGCGGCAACGTTTGAGGTTTTTTAAGACAAATATTGACCAAAACTTAATGTAAATGTGCATGATGGTTCTATAATGGAGGGAGAGAAAACACGGGGATGTAGAAGAAGCTGTAAAGGGCAACCTAATGGCTCAACAAGCTCTACGTACATGTGGGATATATAAGTTTTGTTGTCTTGGCAGCCTGAGGGCCAAACCAAGACTGTTGCAGATTCTAGTAGACTACTGGGATCCTGACTCAAAGTCCTTTCATATTGATGGGATGTCCCTCACGATCGAGGTGGAGGACATATACTTCATTATAGGATTGTCCTGATGGGGAGAGGCAGTGAACCTATGCTCTCACGGGCCCAGAGGTGGCCTCACAATTCATGAGTATATTGTTGTATACTTCTTTTCAGACACGAAGAAGGTTGGGAGTCAGATCTCGACAAACTCCATCCAGGTACTAGTCCTGAAGGCCATATTACTGGCATTCAACAGGATAGCAGGGCTAGTCTCACTCCACCAAGCCTCGCGGCCATTGATGTTCTATGCAGTGGAGTGCATGAGACCCATAGTTTACAATTGGAGTACTGCACTTTTGAGTAACATGAAGTAGCATCTCAGTGACTGCAAGATGGGCAGGATACGAAACTTTGGTTTCGACAGTATACTGAGCATGTTCTTCTTCGAACGTGTTCTGGGGATAAGCCCTAGAGTTGACATTCCTCCTCACAGGGTTCGAGATCTGGACCAATGACATTGGGCAGATGCAATGCACAGACTGGGTAGAGGTAGGGTGTCTAACCCCTACCCAACTGATTTCTTTCCATGGTGGCAGTGGTAGATAGTTGCCATCGATGATTACCCCTATGCGGGGATATATTTTCGGGGAGATCCCGACATGCCCCTACCACCAGGAGCAGTATATGGTGACATTGGTAATGAATCCCAACCCTCTTTTTAAAGTTTTTTGAATTATTTAATTTTTTGTGTTTTTTGATATATGGAACCAAAAGACATGATTTTGGGTGACAACACATAGTGACAACCTGTCATATGTATGCAGATGTAGGACCATGGTGGCCTGACAATTTCCCTCATTATAGATGGAGGGGACGAGGAGATGACATCATGGGTGTGGATGCGGAGCGGACGCTCCAAAGCATCCACACAAACTTTGTGCGGCTGACACATAGAGTACCCATGGCACAAGTTGAGGACTTGCCTAAGGCCATGCAGCGTCAGGTGGTAGGTGTACCACGAGCATGGGTGCGGTTGTTTCGATGGCTAGATAGAGCCGTAGTGACTTGCCATGATCAGAACCCCCCTCCTCCTCCCCAGGATTAGATACCTGGGAGTGACACATTTTTGTACTACCGTGTATTATATTTTGGTGGCTCAGAAGCTCCATTTTTGTATTATGACACTTATGTATTATGACATCACTTTTTGGATGTTTAATGAAAAACTTTTATGATGATCGATTTTATTTATTTACATGTGTAAAAATGTATGTTTGTGATGAGCTTATGGTCTATGAAACAAATGCCAATCTAACACATAGTTAGCATATGAATTAGCAACTTGATTATGAATTCTTGGAACATGTATGTATGTTATGTTGTCAAATTGTCGTTCTAACAATCTCACACGTAAGAATCTTTGTAATAATGTTAGATCCCTAACATGATATAAGCCATTCAGCTGTGATACTACTAATTGCGAATCAAGACATACCTCAAGAGAGAGAACACCATGTGAAATGGAATCCCATAGAAGATTGATAATGGCACTATACTCAGCAACACTGTTTGAACAGGGTCGTAAACATACACCTCCTGAAGACAATACTTGACCCGTAGGAGTATAAATCACCCAAGTGGCAGAGGCTGAGTGTTGAGTGTGACGGCTAGCACCATCAGTGAATCCTATATAGATGGAAGATTCCATTGACATATGCCATAAGAAATGAAAG
The DNA here is from genome assembly GCA_001517045.1 of Pseudotsuga menziesii. NCBI lineage: Eukaryota > Viridiplantae > Streptophyta > Pinopsida > Pinales > Pinaceae > Pseudotsuga > Pseudotsuga menziesii. The sequence continues at coordinate 246,068 of LPNX011219197.1, forward strand.
ATAATCAACAAACCCGATCACCATAAGAAAACCCTAACTATGCAAAACACTGTACAATAATATACAACAAACAGCCCTAGTTGAAGATCATGCATAGTATTTTTTAAGATAGAGCCCATTTCTAGGCTCTGCCAAGGCTGTCCCTTCATAATCTACCAGCTCATAGGTGCCCTTCTCTAACACATGTTTGACCACGTAAGGACCATGCCACATGGGATTAAACTTTTCTACCCCCAAGGATTCTTTAGCTTGATCCCACAAAAGGACCAAATCTCCTTCACTAAACCTCCTCGGATGGACAGATTTATCATATTGGACCTTAACGCGACGCTTATTTACTTCTAGAGCCACTAAGGCATCTCGACGCTGCTCATCAAGCTGCTCTAAGTGGACCAAACGTTCCTCCAATGGGGAAGTGTCTAGTAAAAGCTCTATGGCTAGCTTTAATGAAGGGATTTCAAATTCAACCACCAAGACAGACTCCACTCCATCTACAAGCTAATATGGAGAAAAACCAGTGGCAGTCTTAACTGCGGTTCTATAAGCCCACAAAGTAGGATATAACATGATATGCCAATTGGTCTTGCTTTGTGCGATGGTTCATTGGAGAATGGACTTAAGTGATTTGTTCACTGCTTCAACCTGTCTATTCGCTTGAGGGTAATAATAAGAGGAATTCTCCTTCTTATAGCCTAACTTCTAGGCCAACTCTTCCATCATTCGATTCTGAAAGTGCCTATGATGGTCAATGACAAGATCCTTCGGAATACCGAACTGAGTAATTATCTGGTTTAATACAAAATGTGCGGCTATCTCACCGTCGGATTTAACCGTGAGCATAGCCTCAACCCATTTCGTGAAATAGTCAACAGCCACTATAATATGATGATGCCCCCCAGCTAAAGCTGGGTTACAATCCATAAAATCAAGCCCCAACTTAGTGAAGGGACCGACGGTGATAATTGGATGTAACGGGGCAGGATGTGAGTGCATATTACATGCAAACACCTGGAAAGGGTGGCACTTCTTGACCGCATTAACACAATCTTTAAATATTGATGGCTAGAAATAACTCACTCTAAATATTTTTTGAGCTGTAGAAAGCCCAAATAAATGACCACCACACGCCCCTTCATGGCAATCATTCAACACAAGCTCAGCCTCCTCATGAGTTAAACAACAACGTAAAATGGAATCTACCCCACGGCGGTACAATGTGTTATCATCTATAAGGTAGTTCTTGGATATGTGACGTAACCGTCGTCGTTCATCCCGTGAAAGGTGAGTAGGGACCTTCAATGTTTGTAAATATATGATGATGTACCCATACCATGGATCCAAAGTTGAAATCAAGAAAATGTGCTCATTGACAAATGTATCTTCACAAACTTCTTCCTCCTCCTCTCTTGGGAAATCAGATATAAGCTCCGCAAAAACCAACGATTTTTTTAATTTTTTCGAAACAAACTCGATATCGAATTCTTGCAAGATGACAATCCACTTATTATACTTTCCCCCGATCATCCTTCTAGTGAGGATGAACTGAAATGGATTGACATGGGCTACCACCAAGGTCTGGCGAAGGAGAATGTAGTGTCTCAATCTTTGACCTGCATGAACGGTAGCTAAGGGAATTTTCTCCACATGGGAACAGCGGATCTCCACATCTATAAGGTTTTAGCTCAAGTAATATACGACATGCTCATGGAGTTCCTCATCCTCCTAAACCAAAACCATACCAATCGTCTCCATGGACGCGGCCACATAAATCAAAAAGTCACGGCTATAATCGGGTGGACTAATCACGAGGGGTGATGCTAAGGCTTGTTTAAGTGCATCAAAGGACTCTTGGGCTCGCTCATCCCAGCAAAAGGTAGTGTCCTTCTTCAAAAGATGCATAAAGCCTTTAGTCAAATTGGCAAAGTTAACCACGAATATTCGCAAGAAATTTGCCATGCCTTGCAAACATTGAAGATGTCTAATGTTTCTCGGGGGAGACAATTGAAGTATTGCCTCAACCTTTAAGGGATCGACTCTTATACCCTCCTTGGAGACAATGAACCCTAACAAGCAACCAGACTTCATGCAAAATATGCACTTATGAGGATTTAACCTAACCAAGTAATGGTGGCATCTTTCGAACACTAATCTCAAATGGTAGGAATGACGCATCCTCTGACAAGAATGAGCAGCAAGGTCATCCACAAAGACTTTAATAATCGATTTGAGGTCATGGAAAATCAAGGTCAGAGCCCGCTGAAATGTGGCTTCGGTGTTTTTAAGGCCAAAAGGTATCTTCTGATATGCAAAGGTACCCCAAGGACAAATAAATGCAATTTTATGTTGGTCCTCGGGTTTGATTTGGATCTGATTATACCCGGAAAAGCCGTCCATAAAGGAAAATACCTCTCTTCCCGCACACTCATCCAAAATTTGATCAATAAATGGCGTGGGAAAATTATCCTTAGGACAGGCACAATTCAAGTCATGGAAATCAGTGCATATACAGATCACTCCCTGCTTCTTATCAACCATAACAGGGTTTGAAACCCACTCCATCAAGGGAATGGGATAGATAAAACTGGCATTTAACAGCTTTTCTATCTCAGCCTTAATTGCGGGTGCTTTTCTAGGATTCACCGCACGCAAGCATTGTCGAACCGGCTTCGCACCTAGGTAGGTCTTGATTTCATGTTCAACAATACGAGGGTCGATACCTGGCATTTCCTCATATGACCAAGCAAATATATCACAAAACTCTTTGAACATCTCAGTATACTCTTGAATCTCAACATGGGAACATTCTGCACCAATATAGACATTCTCAATCTTTCCAGGATCGCGAGATATATTGATAGGGATGGTAGGAGATATATTCGCCATGTTTCCATCAGCCATCGGACCAGGAGAGCTCAATGGAACCATGGGACTACCAATTCTCTCACTAATAATCTCCCTAAAGTCCTCACACTCCAAACGGTCAAGCTCAGGAATAAAATAAGATCTACGATGTAACTCTTCCCAAGGTGGCTCAACCCCAGACATGGCCTCAATAATAGCTTCATCTGATGGAAAAACACTATCAAGGAAATCATGTGTGTGAGAAGACTCAACTGCCCATGCAGGAAGCACATATGGGTCCTCCTCTTCTGTCCACGAAGAGGAAGGAGTAATCTATGCAACACATTCAAGATTCGCTTGATATACTATCATAGTTGCAGGCAACGACACGTCCGTTTTGATAGGCTTACTCGAAGGACTCGGTATAGGAATGATCCAAGGATCTTCCATATGTATAGTGTGAAAAGACACCGAACTCAATGAAGATGAAGCCCCACTGGAACTAGACCCGATCATAAGAACGGGTGCAGTACAACTAAAGGTTCCGATAAGGGATGGATACATGCCAACACCCACACTCCCAGTTGTCGGCTAAGAATGATTGATAATCGAGATAGAAGCTCCCAACGATGCAGTAACACTCATATTTTTGAATGATGTCTGATCAATCGTAACAATCTTCCCATTAAATGGAAAGCATACAACTTGAAATAGAGAAGAAGCTATGGCTTGCATACTATACATCCAATTCCTACCCAGTAACATATTGTAATCAAGGGGCACATCAACCACCTCAACCTCGATCGCGACGGTCTTTCCTCCCAAACGGACCTTAAGAGAAGGAAGAATTCCATGCAGCCGAAATGATCTACCATCAAAGGTAGTCAACATGGTAGCGGATTTAGACAACTCGAGGGAACCCAAACCCTTCCAACATGGCAAAGACATCACGGAAGCAGCAGCGCCTTCGTCAATCATAGTGCGTTTGATGGTCATGTTAAGAAATTCTACATGAATCAAGAGAGACACATAGTAAGGAAAGCGAGGCTATAGTCCTGTGGTTTCAAATTTCATGACGAAGGAAGAGTTATCATCATTAACACCAAGAGAAAAAAGAAAAGCCTTCCTTTGCGAAGGACAACTCTAAAGTACTTCAAGTGCAGACATCGGACAAGGAGCGTGGCCCAAATCCTCGACAACATAATAGTTTTGGGAAGCTCGGGCATTAGGATTGTGTCCATAACACTTTAAGACTCCCTTAGGAATGTGATGTGTGACTTCAGGTTTATCTACAGGGTTTTGAATACACAAAGGACTCCTGGGTGGAGCAGGTTCCTTTCCAAGATCCAATTGTGACGAACCATAGTCCTTCGCACAAGTCACAACCTTAGTAGCATGCACCATGTTGATGCAACCATGACCACTATTAGCTTTCGATGGATCTTGATCTCCACCAGACTGATCATGGGTCCTCGAGTTCATGTTTTTATTATGGGGTAAAGGATTGGTCAGCACAGCTAGGCCCTATGCTATGAACCTCGAGGCGTCTTCCATATGAGGGCACAAGTGAGTGAGGTGGTCATCCTTACACAACTTGCAAGGAACTTAACCTTACATTTAGATTGCTTGTCCCCCCCAGCATTACAGGCATTCTTGTCATTAAAATTGGCATTTTCATTCCTATTCCCACCCTTACAATTGCTTTTACCCTTTTTTTTATTCCTTCCAGGTTGTTGGTTACCCTTTTGGTCCGACGATTGCACCGAAATCACACTCGTCATTTGGGTGGGTTGAGACGAAGCCATGGCTTGTCTCGAGGTAGATTGGTTGATAGACCATTGACTCACCTGTTGCATAAACGAATCCATAGGTTTGGTTCTTGTACAACCAACAATTACATCGGCATGTGGTCCAGGTTTGACCTTAGGGTCGAAACTAGAACACAGAGCGTTAGGGATGATCTCATATAACAATCCAGATTGAGCATAAATCAAATCCAATTCCTGCACCCTAAAAATGGCTTATTCCTCATTCTGAACTCCGGATGTAGAAACATCCTTCGCTATATAAGGCAGTAATGATTTAAGCAACCACTCGAGGAGAAACTCCAGCAGTATGAAGGCTTTAATCAATCTCTTCCATCTATGCCACTCTTGGATATGGTCTGAGATATGCATGGCTTTGTCTTGCCGAAATGTTAACAAGATTTCTGTACCAACATCGTAACGCACTGGTAGCTAGAAGTGATTAATAAAATTCATAGCTAGGTCATCGAACAAAACAAATGCCCCCCTCGGTAACTCTATGTACCATTTCACTACAGGCCCGATGAGGGTGCGTTGAAACGGCCTTAAATGGATTGAATCATCGTGTAAGGAATTAGAAGAGCACCAAAGGTGAAATGTAGTAACATGTTCACTAGGATCTTCTCCTGGTTTTCCCTCGAATTTGGGAATGTCTGAGGGAATCTTGTTAGGGATAGCCATCCAAGCCGAGCCATGAGATACCGGATCGTTCATTAGTCTCAACAAGTCAGGTAAATTTAACGTTGCAAGGAAAGGGAGCCTAGGTTGAGCAGGTCGATTCCATGCCCCCTGATAGTTTTGGTTCACATAATACTCATTATCGTAACCACCATGGCCATGGCCATAGTATCCTCCTCCCGTTTGACCCGTGTAGGGTGGAATGGAAGCACCATAATGTGGTGTACCTTGACTATGTGGAGCTACAAAGCCATAATTCGGGGAGTAAGTAGGTTATTGATACATGTACCCATAAGGTGAACAACTTTGTACACACTGCGGTCCATAATATTGTCCATGAGAAGCTCCATAATATGTCCCATGAGAAACTCCATAAGTAGGAATATGGGGAACTCCCTGCGATAGACCATAGGACATTCCAGAAGTAGGAATATGACCTCCCGAGACAACAAGAGGTACTTGACTCTGAGACACGACTACGCAAGTAGCAGTAGTACGAACATGACTAGTAGCAACATTTCGGCCCGAAGGACCACGTGAATGAGGGGGAGGAATAGAATTTGAAGAACTAGGAATAGAGGACGAAGGGACATGTGAAGTGATGTAAGTGGTATTCCCTATAGTCACTCGTCTTGGTTCTGGTATTGAAATAGGAATACTAAAACCAGGTCTAGGACAAACATGTGATGTAGCCTCCACCACCGAAATGGAGGGTGCAATGTGACTCGTGTTCCCAAATCTCTCCACATGGAAAGGAATAGGAGTGCCCCCAGGCGTAGTGTTAGGTTCAAATTCCGACTCGGCATGCTGTGCTGAATCATGTGGAAGGATACCAGACATGCCATAACTAATAGAACTAGTGCTCGCAAGTTCATGATGACTCTCATCACCTGGAAACCAATACCGGTGACCTGTGAATGAGAGATCATACCCAGAGTGTGTAGGTATATTAGGTGAAGGATCATATATAGGAATAGGATCTTCTTCCCCAACCTCGTGAGGTGGAGAAGACAACTTAGGAATTTCATTTTCATGATCTCCCATCGTGTGTGAATCAATGTGAGAAGTAGTCCTCCTAGACTGTCTATTTCTCTCTCCCAAAGGAGGAGGAGATGTAGAAGGTGGAAGTCCTTCTGAACGACGAGAACGGTGAAGCGCCGCACCCAAATCCACAATGACTCAAAAAATGGAAAAGACTCTTCTAATTACGCAAACCCTAAGCAAGCTAGCGTTCATAGAGCATACACCTATATAATCGAAATCCAATCACAAGAAAACAAGGGTAGGATATATGAGCTCCCGAATGAAGCAGGTATGTCTCGCCTAGGAGAGGCTTGAGACCCCCATACACAACAAGCGGAGGTTCGTAACCAATTATTGTGGCCCTCAGCTTCAACGCATATTGTGACTGTGTTTTCCGACCCCAACCTAGATGGGACACCTGCAGAATAACCCCTGCAAAGTACCCCCTCGATAACCTAGGTAAAGAAACTAAGGTCACCTCAATATAATCAATGCTCAGGCGGACAGGCGTAGGTGGGATTGACCATATGAGCAGGGTAGCAAAGCTCGAAACTCTCGAAAGAGCCCCCAAATAAAAATACAATCCTGGAAATATCTCCGGTGCTACTCAGTTATAACCAGGGGTCATCCCAATCATTAACTGCTCACACTGCCTCGTGCTTAACTCCCTTGTAAGAGGAGGATCTTGAGAAACACTAATTATACCAAGGAATTTCACACTCTCACCTGGACAGACACATACATGTTTTGTGTAGTGGTCTTGGAGAATTTACTCACAATGAACTATTCCAAGGCGCTAAAACCTGATCTTGTTGGTGTACCCTATAAAATAAAATAGTGTAATCCATTTTAATTAAGCATTTATTTTACTTGGATTATTACTTAAAAAGGTAGATGATCGTGCAACCAATGGTGTTATGACGCAACATGAAGTAAAATGCACACCTAAAAATCAATGCAAATGCATTGTGTTGAATGAAAAACAGGGCATGCTACTACGTGAAATGCAAAATTTTCTTCAAATGACAAATGCAATCATTCCTATATGAAAGCCTGACTAGTACTTCTCTAAGCAAACCTAGTGCAAGTACCATGCAAAATGCAAAGTGAAATGATGCATAATGATGCTAAGAAGCAAATATTTTTTGGATTTTTTTTGAATAAAAATGAGATAATAAAGCAAAAGAATGACTCTACCACCCCCAGACTCTGCAAGCACTATCAAAAAGCACCCACGCAAATCACTAAGGTAAAAGAGACCTATTGCACTAATCCCAAAACAAAAAATCAAAAATGCAATGACAAGAACATTCTTAAAAACAATTTACCCTAAAAGGTATCTCTGGTCAGAAACAGAGGTGTATATAGACTCTAGAAGTAGCTAAGGAGACTTAGAAATCATCAAAACTCACCCAGCAACACTCAATATTCTTCTAAAAGGAAAAACTCAGGGCATACGCGACTGTGTGTAGAAAACCCGCATATATACATGGATATCTTAGTCAAAACCACATGTACACGTGACTGTGAGGAAAAAACTCACGTACATGAAGAAAAAGAGATAAAAATAAAGGCAAACAGATAAGCTAAGACAAAATTGACTCCTATCAGACACTACCAAGCAAACATGCCCCCATACCCGACTCAGAAATAGAGAAATCAGAGCAATTCAAGAACATTGAATGCTGATAAAAACCCCCAAAGGAAAATGACTAGGAACTCCCTAGTGGAATCACCAATTGTGTTACGGAGAGAAATTCATATGGCTTGGGGTACCACAACAGGCAGATTAACTCCAGAAATCAATCCTTCCCTATATGCAAGAGAAACCAAACATCTAACACTAAAGGATCTCGATTTGTACCTTATTCCAGATGGTTGATGTAGATCCTCGTTGAGATTTTCCACTCTCGCTTGTATTAGCAATTTTCTTCCTCAACATTCAGCAAACAAGACAAGAATGCTATATATAATTTTGTTAGACCTACTCTATCATATATAATCAATAACATATAAGCATTTACAAGCATCCATGGATCAAATACTCATTTAAATACACATTATTGGACAGGAAAAGATATTTCTATTGATATAAAACAAAGATTACAATAGTGACAACCTCTGTCGGCATGTCTGCAAATTGGAGAAACTGAGTCCCCCACTTGGGCCTCCACCACTTCAATCCTCCATCTCTCGATATCAATCTCACAAGCAAAAGGAAAGCTTGTGAAGAACACAAAGTGCTCCAAGGGACAAAGGGATGCAGACTCAAGTATAAGCTCCGACAATAATGTACTATAGTTTTCTTGCTCTTCAATTCCTCCTCCTTCAATGTATCCAAAGGGTTCCTTATATAGCTCTTCAATGGGGTAATGGAAGGTCAAATGCGAGCGATCTCAAGGAATATGGAAGGCCAAGAGACAAGTGACTCAGATCCACATCAAGGAAAACTCCAAAATCATTTGGCCTTTTGCACACATCCCTATGTACGCGGGTTTAAGGGTCAAATCCACATATATACGCGAGAAAGGGATTAAAAGTTGCGTATGGCAATTATTGCATGTTTTTAGGGATGATCTTGGAAACATCAAAAGTACAAAAATGGTCCATGGGGTCTAAAGAGTCTGCAGAGGGACAGGGAAGGCCATAAAAGTGTGATCCGCCATGTGTGGTAAAATCAGTTGTAACAACGAGGTTTGGATGCCCAAGGATATTGATGAGCAACTAGGGTAGCCATTTTATCAACTACATAGTCAAAGCATTGACAGAAGAATTATAGATCCAACATAAGAAAATTACACCATAGCATCCGCAGGAAAATGGGGCTGTAGAAGCATTCGACAAGATCTTGGATCATGCACTCACAATGGTATGTAACATTAACCGAGATGACTGGGATTTGAATATTCCAGCAGTGCTATGGGAATATCGCACCACCTACAAGATACTAATGGGACAAACACCATTCAAATTAGTGTATGGGAAAGAGGTAGTCTTGCCTATGGAATACATTGTTCCCAGTCTACGCATTGCCGCCGTGACATGCATGGATGATGAAGTAGTGCTAGAAGAGCATGTGGCACAGTTGATACAGCTTGAAGAGGACATATTTATTTCAAGATTCCATCAACACATCGAGAAGGATCGACAGAAGGCTTGACATGATCGCCATATAAAAAACAAGTAGTTTTAGCGAGGAGATTTGGTATTGTTATACGACAGCAATTTCCTGAAGCATCCAAGTAAGTTGCAGATGCATTGGCTTGGTCCATATCTTGTAAATTCATTTACTTCTGGGGGGGAAGTTCAACTACAACAATTAGATGGAGCGATGCTGCCAAAACTAGTGAATGGTAGCTTCCTAAAGCCCTATAGGACATGGTTGAAATTGCATAGTTCTTAAGGCACTATGCAATGTTAAAAAGAAGAAGAAGAAGAAGAAGATAAATAGATAGTCAGAGGAAGGGCACACCAGGAGAGAGTGGATGTGCAAGTAGGGAAGTCACTAGTGCAGTTAAGAATTTTTTTCATGACAACTATAGGCTTGTGACATAGTCAAAATTAGCACTAAATAAAGAGTAGTTAATATGGTTCCCCAGACAGCACCACGCATTGCTAGCAGCACTGCATCAAGACAAAGGGGATGCACCAAGAGAAAGGGGATGTTACAAGAGGATCACACAGGAGACAATGGTTGCATGGGAGAAAGAGGTTACGCAAAAGGAAGTAGAGGCTCCCAAAGGAGTGACTGCACAAAAAGGAGTGGTTGAGAAAGAGGAAGAATCAGTAGCGCCATTAGGAAGACAAATTCTTCCCACCGAAGGACGGTGACTGAACATCACATCAGCACTCAATGAATACCATTAAGGAAAGTGAATGGAAGCACTTATTGACGTCATGTCTAATGATAACAGATCCAAACGGCATGTTAGCAGAATCGGCAGCGTAGTCATATCATTAATGCATGATTTAGTCATAATGATGAATCGATATAACAATGATGTTATCCAATATGAAGTTGATTTTATAAGCAGATGGTCAGTCACCGATAGAACACCATTGGGAGAAGTTTCATTGTGGAAAGTTGTAGAAGTGATCAGTAGGGCAGTTAAAGGAAGCTTTGTTGCGTAAGGTAGTCGAAACTTAAGGTTATATGCATAGCACCCTTGATACGAGGGAGGATTTGAGTGAGAATGCCTCACCAGTTGAAATTGCATAAGAAGTTGAAAGTATGTAGGCTATCTTTCCCAAGAAAAAATTTCATAGCAAGGTCATCCTTGGCTATATTTCTCCCAGTTGGCCTAGGGTGTAGACTAAGACACCCATGAGGAATCCGGAAGGGGCCAAAGTTCTTTCCCCACTTGACTAAGTCTGTAGGAATAGGGAACGGGATCGACTTCAGGTAGCCTAGGTTGATCTTGAATGCAAGGAACGACAAGCTTATGGAAGATGGAATTGATTTCAAGGAGGCATGTATGCATCAGAATTTGCAGCTGCAGATAGTTTCCATGCAGTAGGTAGTCACCCAGATAGTGAGAATGATCCCAAAGAAGTTCCACAACAAGTATTTGTTGTCATAGGAGTAAGATAATTCTGCGAGATATGAGTTTGTAGCGGTGTGCCGAGCTAAGAAGCAGTTGACCTCAAAGGATGAAGTTGTAGCAAATTGCATTGTTAGATAAGTTCCAAGTAAATGGCACACCGCTATCTATGAGCAGTTTCAGCATTCCAAAGTTGTTGCATATACCAGGCCCACCTGACATGGCTCGAGGATGAGCAACAAGACTGTGTTGGGTGCTTGTTGGTAAGGCATTTGGGTGAGTTGTGCAGCATCGTGGATGCTGCGCAAGATTAGAAGATACCACGCAATACAAGTGTAGTACACAAGGTGGAATATGGACTACTTTTGAATATTTTGTGTCACTTTTTGTACTTTTGGACCATATTTTGTGGATAATGGTAATTAGTAAAAAAATAAGTCAAGAGTTAGTTAGAAGTAGACCATGAATCTAAAGGTGCAAGCCTATAAATAGAAGAAGAATTGTAATTGTGATAGACAATGTTTTGGAAATCCAGTATTGATGTGTTTAAGTGAGGGAAGAATTGAGAGTTCAAGCTTTGGTGAATTATTGGTTTTGATCTATGGTTGATTGCGCAGAAACTAATATGATGAGAGAGATGTTGATCTGAAATTTTATTCTTTTGTCTCTTCCTGTCTTCTTGTTCCTAAAACCTTATGATGAATGTATGCAATTTAGATCTATTATGCGACGTGTAATGCTTATGAATGATATACTCTATTTAGATCTGTTTTTGCAATCAACATGATTATCTATGTGATGATGTGATATGAATGGTGAATTATTATGTGAATGTCTGAATGTATAATGGATAAGTTGATGAACTGTCAATGCCCCTGATCCTCTTCCTTTCTACAGAAGATTGGTTCCATCATCTCTCCCTTGAACATCTCGGGTGAGACTTCATCCGATATGTGGGTGTTACTGGATAGGGTAAAACCTGTCTAGGCCAATGCTCATGGAGATCCAAGTGAGTTGAGTGTTGACAGAGTGGGACCCCTGTCGACTGGGTTTTGTTGGTTGAGATTTGAGCCAACAACTCTCATGCCCATTCTAGTTTCCTCTTGTGGGATTCCTTCTCAAATAATGTCTCTATCGTCTCTTGTGGTTTTGTCATGTCATGGTCTTCATGGTTCTCTAGAATTGCTTCTTCAATTTCCATATCTTGGCCTCTTGTCTCTTTAGCTTCCTCAACCTCCTGAATGGGTATCCTTCTAGATCTGAAGTATGACGATTCTTCCTCAAAGGTTACATATCTACTTATGCTGATCTTCTTGAATCCTAGGAAGTATATTCGGCAGGCCTTTAATGTATCATTGTATACTACGAATATACCCTTCTTCCTAGAATGATAGATCTTGGTCCTTTTCTCCTTTGGTATATGTATGTACATCGGGAAGTAAAATATTCTCAGATGATTGAATTATGGTTTCTCTCCTGAGAAATCCTCTTCATGAGTCTTATTCTCAAGTACTTGATGAGGAGTACAGTTCTGTACATACATAGTTGTTCTTAATGTCTCTGCCCAAAGGTGCATAGGAATATCCTAGTCATCGAGCATTTATTTTTCTTCCTCTATGATGGATCGGTTCTTTCATTCTGCAACCCCATTATGTTGAGGATTGTATGGAGTTCTCAACTCCCTCTTAATCCTGGACTCTCTGCAAAGTTCCTCAAATTCTTCCAAAGTGAACTCTTTGTCATTATCTGACCGTAGAGTCTTGATCTTCCTGTCTGTTTGGTTCTCAACCAAGGCTTTGTATTCCTTGAACTTATTGAAAACTTCACTTTTCCATTTCAATAAATATATCCAAGTCTTACATGATAAATCATCTATAAAGGAAACATAGTACACATACCCTATAAATGAACTAGAGGACATGGGTCCACATACATTCGAGTGTATTATCTCCAGTATTCCTTTAGCCTTGCTCTTACTATTGGTAAATTCCTTCTTTGCATTATTTCCTTATGCACATCCTTTGCAAATGTCTTCATTCTTTTCCTGGATCTTTGGCAGTCATGATACTACTTTTCTTTCCATGAGTAGTGCCCTGTAGTGCACATGTGCAAGCCTTTTGTACCATAGTTCACTTGGTTCAATCGACTCATGTACCAGTGCTTGTTCAGGTTGTCCCTTCAACTTGTACAAGCCTCCGTCTTCTTCTCCAATCATTGTTTCATCCTCTATTTTCTTTCCTTTGGGCCACATCAGAACTTGTTCATCGACAAAATAAACCCTAATACCTTTTGCATCTAGTGCATAAATGGAGAGAATATTCTTGTTCAATCCTGGAACATATAGTGTGTCCTTCATCTTCAAAGATTTCCTGAAGTCAAGCTTGTATGAAGCTTCTTCACTCCCTTTTATGGGGTATTGATAGTCATCCCCAAGTTCCACCTTGTGGGGTGATTCATGTTCAGACATATTAACAAATGATTCCTTGTATCCCGTCATATGTTTAGAAGCTCATCTATCCACAATCCAATCATTGCTTATGTGTGAGATAGTGTTAGTAAGTGTTGATATTAGCACATACTCTTCATCTAAATCATCCTTCTCCCGCATGAATCTTTTGTTTGTTGGTTCATCTTCTTCGGCAACATGATCATGGTGTCTCCTTTTCCTAATGGGATAATCTCTTGCAAAGTGTCTATATTCATCACAATTATAGCATCAAACATTGGAAGTATCTCTTTTCAAGTCTTGTTTTGTTTCTTTTCCTTCTTCTTGTTGTGATTAAAGTTCTCCTTCTTCTCCTTCTTCTTGAAGTTCTTCCCGGTGTGAACTGTGAGAGCTTGATCATCAGTTGCTCCCATATTTTATTCTCTTGTCACAAGTATATCTTGTTCTTGTGCACATTCTTCTCGAAGTCTGCTGAAAGAGATCAACTTCCTTCTTACACAAATTCCTTGAATGAATGATTCCCATGATCTAGGGAGACCATTAAAGGTAGTAATTACAAATTTATCTTTCTTCGACATTTTCTTCAATCACTTCAAGTTGTTCTTTGATTTGAGAAACCCTTGTGAATTAAGACTATATCATCTCAGAGTTCTATATCTTCACATTCTTCAATTGGTTCCTCAAAGTCATATTCTAATTGATGCTCTTTCATAGTCATCCTTAATAGAATCTACAAAAATTATCTTAGCCTTATCCATGCTTCTATTATGAGTAGCATTATCCTCATATCCATTTGGTTTTGGAACTTCTCCATTGATGTACTGATCCAAATCATTATCTTCAAGGATCAAGGAGATTATGTACTTCCAGCCCCTCCAATATTTTCCTCAAGATGAGTATGATGAGTCTTCTTTTCAAATGAGAACCTCAAATGGAAATAGCAAAGATTTAGATATTACCTATTTGAGGATTCCTACTTGGTTTTGGAGTTGGCTAACCTAGGGTTTGTCAAAGAAACCTTAATTTTCCAAACTTGGAGTTTGGAAATTATGTTTGGACAGAAATATGTTCCTTCTTGAAGCGATTTTCTCAACAAGGTTACATTCTAAAAAATAAGGTGGGAAGACCCCAAAACTTGGTGCCCTAATCCCTTCCAGCACTAGTGATAGGGTCAAAAATGAAACTTCTTCAATTCTAAAATTGCTTCCACCAAACGATGCGCCCTACTAAGGCGAGTTATCCTAGCCCTATTTTCTTGATAATTTGTGGATAGAACACCTTGAACTAGGATTCCCTAGTTTTCGCAGCTACACAATGCCTTCTTTCAGAGATGCTCTGATATCATGTTCATTTTTCTAGATCTTATTAGCTTGATTAGGATCTTTGTCTAAAATAATAACAAGTACATCTAGATGTATAAGATATAACAGATACACAAGACACAAATATTTTCACTGGGGAAACCATAAAGGAGAAAACCTTGCAAACTTCTTCAGAATATTAAGATGATAAAAAGAATTAATAAGAAGTATTCATCATCTATCTGTCTCTGATCCATTTGTCTCTCTTTCTCTCTCATGTGAACTTCATAGTGTGAGGTGTGTATAAATGAGGGATAGCGCCTCCCTATTTATACCTTTTAAGTGACTGACCAAACATAAGTTTGGGGCCCACTTGTCTTCCCTAACAGGGTCAAATTCTCCCAGAGAGACTCCAAATACACATTGCATGATGTTATACTAGGGACTATTTCCCCGACTTAAAACCGAGGTTGTACCTCAAGGTCTAAACAAAATTAGTACACCTCGCAAGGGGTAAACACATCCCCAATTAGGGTACAACAACAAACAATGATAATATACATCAAAATATCTTCCAAAGTTACAAATACATCAACAATATCTAGTTTATGGCTACTTCCATCTCAAATATGGTTCCCCAAACCCTTCCCTCTGCTTCACTCCTACCAAAAGTTTTGAATGTTGTCTCTATCCAACCTTCTTCAATTTCTTAGGATATTCCTCCTTCTTTGAGCTCTTTTCCATATGCTTTAGTATTGAAGACCCTTAAAAGGAATTTTAATGTGTCAAATTTCACTCTAAGAAACTGAAATTAGTATTAGGACATGATATAGATATGGACAAGGTGGAGTATATATCCTCTCATGCTTTCTATGGTTTTTTTATGGGAAAGAATTTTAAGTTGAACTACTTGTCAGATTGGATGGAGGCTAGTTGGAAGGTGGATTTAGGTAATATCCCTTGCTTTCATATTCTCCTAAAGGTGTGGCTCTATTTTGAATTTTGATCAAAGACATATCTAGAACTTATCAAGGAAAAATTCTAGCTTTGGGGGCCTTCCAGTCTCATCCTCAAGATATGGTCTCCTTTTTTTTGTTGTAAACCCCTTAACACATGCCATGTATTGGTTATATTTCCTGGATTTCCTATCGAAATTTGGTCTCAAGATGTGCTAATGGATATCTCCAGTCAAATGGTTCAGTTTATCTCTCTTAATGAATTTTGGTGGAAATCAATCTCTCCAAAGGCCTTGTGGAAGAAGTGGAACTTAAATGGTAGTTGGGAGTTTTCCTATAACCCCTATACTACTGGAGAATTCCTTTTAAATGATATATTTTTCATGAAGTTGGTCACATTCAGAAGGATTTATCCATTAAAGTATTAAATTATTTCAAAAAGCTATATGTCAAGTGACCTTCTCCTCCAATTCCCTTGGATATATATAGGGGTAATTTGGCCCCTTCTCAAACTCCATTTTTGGAAAGGAATGTAGAGTTTATTCCTATTTTTGATACTTTGGCCTCTTCAATGTACTCCATTGGTCTATGACCCAAGATCAAGGTAAGGTCTTACCCTCATCTTCTTCCTTTCCTCTTGACTTTCCCAATCTAAAAGTTGGCCCCTCGTCCTCAAGTAGGGATTCTCTCATGGTTTATTTGAAACTTCATGAGTGAGTTAATTTGGCCCCCTTCATTCTAGTTCCTATGACGACTAGTGCTTTAGATATTGGTCCTTTAGTTTCGATCCCCATCCCTCCCATATTCTATTATTCTAGATGTTTCCTCACTCGAGGTAGTGGACTAAATCTTAGGGGTATTAATAGAAAAATCCCCACCGCCTTGATATAAATCCTTTATCATCATGGATAAATATAAATCTTCCAAAGAAATTCAAGACGGTGAAAAAATTGTAATCAACAAGGCCCTTAGAGTAGAAAATCTCGTGAATAAGGGACCCTGATGATCAGTATGGCTCTTAGTATGCAGGGATTTGGAGATTCTCCCACACTGCTATCCCTAGGATACTTTTCTTAGTATATAGATTGGATGTCATTATTTTGCAGGAAACCATGTTTCTTGGAAGTAAAGCAGTTGAAATCCTCTCTTCATTACTATCAAATTGGCACTATGATACTCTTGACTCTGATTGACACTCTAGAGGATTATTGTTGGGTTGGAACTCTAAATTGGATGTGGTTTGATCCTTTTTACAGATGTAGGTATTCTCTTAGTTGGGGAAGGAAAATATAATGGAAAAACTCTGAAAATTTTGAACATTTATGGTCCTTATCTAGACCACGAATCCTATTGGGATGAATTTTTGGATCAAGGTATATTACATTGTCCTAATTTGATTTTTGGATAATATCAATCTTACTCTATCACCAAGAGAAGTTTGGGGGAGTCTAGCTAGACTATAACTACTCTCAAATTACTTCTCTCACCTATTCTTTAAGGCAAGTGAGTGGAACTTTAAACATCTCAGCTTGTCTCAACTTGGAGGAACTCTCAAGTTGGTTGGGCAGGCATCTCTAAACATCTAGATCATTTTCTTTTTTTGGATTCTTTGGTAGCATATTTATATTTTCTTAGATATTAGGTTGGTCAAGGTAGCACTTCAAATCATTGGACAATTTATTGTAACTAAAAATGGAAATCAATAAACTACCCTCTCCATTCAAATTTAACCATTCATGTCTTGAAGAATATGATCAAATAGAAATGGTTGTTTCAAATTGAAAGCATTTCAATTCTTCTCAAGATACTCGATAAAGTTTCAATTCGCAGTCAACCTCAAAATAATTAAAAAACTCTCCCTCAATTGCCTTAAAATATTTAATGTGAAGTGGTGAGTCGATTTGGTGGCTATTGAATCTAAACTAAATCTTATCTTTGATTCAAATCAATACAGGCAATTATCAAATTTTGGATTGACCAATCTTAAGGAGATCAAAGAAAGAAAGAAAAAAGGAAATCACTTGAGATAATACAAATAAAATGGCAACTCAAAAGTCACACCACATGGTTGGTTGAGAGTAACAGTAACACCAAAGTGTTCCACATGTTCTCACCCAAAGTAAAATAAATAACATGATGTGGAAATTTGAGGGCCTTGAAGGATACAAGGTCAAATCTTTTAATGAAATTGCTTTAGTTGTGGAAAGATATTTTCACTCCCTATAAACAAAATGGGAAGGGTTATTGTAAAGGAAATTTTCCTATGGCTAGGGTTTAAGAGGCCATCAACATACTGGGGTTGAAAGAGAGATGCATATGGTTCTGCAAGTAAATACAATCAAGTTCAGAGATTGGAATGGTTCATACCTTAGCCAAATGAAGGTTGATCTAAGCAGCCCTTCAATCCTCTTCTTGCTCCTCTCTCTCCTCTTTCTCCAATAGACCTAAAAAATGAATTATAACTTACTCAAACCAATATGGCCACATATAAAACAATGATAATCAAAGCTAGATGAAATACTAATCTGATTAACACCATCATATGACCATAAACAAAAGATTCAATCACACATTAAACAATAATTTGGGAAGAAGAATAACATCACATATTTATTAATCATGAAATGAAGTACACATATACCTTCTCTTCAAGTTGGGAACCTCACGAAACCTTGATCTGGTTCTGTTGCTTCTCTTCTCCAAGGAACTCAACCTCCAAGCTTTGCAACACAAGGAGATAGCTTCTAGGGCAAAGGTGTGGGAAAAGAGTGTCCCAATTCCTCCAAGATAACAATGCAAATATTCAAGTCCCCTCTCATGGACCACCCTACCTCTATATATATGCTTGTGAAGAGATAGGGTGGAAGACAAAGTAGTTACAATTGAAGGAGTCAGTTGCATAACCACCCAAACTTCGAGAAACTTCTTTTTATGACATCTACAGGATGAACACACGGGTTGTAGAAACAAGAGTCGCGTGTGCAGGAGGTACACATGGGTTTCAATGTAAATAGTAGCGTATTTAGGGCACATGTGAGTATTATATATAGAAAGTCCCATGCAACACATGGGTTTACTTAAGGAAACACACATGTACATCAAAAATCTCATTTTTAAGGTACTTTTGGGAATTTTCAAAATTTGGTGTCTTCTAGAAAGTTTTAGCTAACTCAAATACCTTTCCAACGGTGTAGAGAAGAGGTCAAACAAAGTTACAAAACTCTAGATATGGGTCCTCCAATATAGGTATTTTTCAGTGACTTTCATGAAGTGTCATCATGGAAGTATTGACATGCAACAAAATCATGGGAAAGTGGTCACAGGAAGAGATGTGTCATTTTGAGCTATAACAAATATCTCACATCTTGGACCATATTAACAGTATTCGACTATTTTCAAGAATAAGTAATCAAAATATAAATGATAGCTTGGTAGTTGAGGTTACTAAAGATTAATTACAACAAGTTTTAGCTTCAGTTAAATCCCTATCCCAAACGATTGGACCATGACATTCTACTTGGATTTTTATGACTTGGTGGTAGAATATCTATTATTATCCATTGAAGAACCCCATATCTCATGTAAGGTATTAGGGCTATTAATTGCACCTTTTTATCCCTCATTCCCAAGCAAAATGATCCCACATATTTCAATGATTATCAACTGATTTCTCTCTATATTCTCATATACAAGATCTTTTTTAAGATTATCACTCTTAGGATCAAATATATTCTCTCAGATGTAATTTCAAAGTAGAAATTCGGTTTTATTTATTATAATGTCCCAAATTTTGCATTGGGTCACAATGGCCAAATCACATTTTTCATATATTGAAAGTTGTCAAATTGATGCTGAAGGTCAAATAATTGCCGAGTAAAATTACTAGTTTCCTAGGTTGGGGGGTGGAATCTTTGAGATTTGGAATAAGTGGGATAATAAATGATGTTTAGACATTATAAGGGGATAAATATTTAATAATTTAGCTTATTAAATAAATACAAGAGAAAATTGAAGTGGCAATGGAGCATGGAGACACATGGAGACTATGGGGCCCACACAAGCTAGAACATCGGTCCCACATGGCATCCTCTTCTTGCAATCTCGAATCTATGGGAATCCTAATGTGTTTGGATGGATTATAAGGTTAATGTACTTGTCCATATACTTCATAGGTCAAATTTGGGATGAATTGTAACTTACATGGGAGAGGAAGAGACAAATGGGAGTTTCATGGACACTTGGCTAGATTCCCCTTACATTTATGACATTTATGTGGAAATTGAACCCAAGAGATAGAACAATTACACTCAAAATTTCTAACCAAACATGCAAAATTCACACCAAAGGAGACTGAAATTGGAGCATAACACTAATCTGTATTGAATAAGTGTACAATAGCCAACCTTGTGAAGTAATAGGCTGCAGCAATATATAATTACATGAGAGATTTGAATGCATAAATATACCATTCGAAATAGTCAAAAAGCATGCTTACCAAAACTAGTCAAATCCCCCATAGGTGCATAAAGCAGTTTCCAAATCTAGGTAGATGCTCACGAATTTGCTAAGTCAAGTGGGAAAGAGTAAAGAGGGATGGAAAGACAACTCATACATGCTTTTATTTGGAGAAAAGGAGGGAGGATGATGTGGGAAAAAAACAAGGCAACTACACCTAGTATAGCTTTTCCTTTTGCCTTAAATCAGAAATAAAACAAGGCAACTTTTCAGAAAAAGAAGATATGCACTTTAGAGAATCTGGAATAAATAAGACATGCTAAATTGGGTTTCCAGGATGTTTCCCAAGCACTCCATGACTCATTTTTGGCATGTGATTACTTCTAGTACATGTAGAAGGCAACTAGCATAGAATGGAATCTAGAAAACTAGGTAATAAGACAAATAATTAAATTAATGTCTAATGTAGGTAACTATGGGTTGATTATTCTAACACCCCCCCTTAAGCATGAATTTATGAGTAAATATCAGAAAACTATAGGACCTAGCAACAAGGCTTAGTCACCCTTTACATACTTCTTGTCCATACAACCAAGGAAAGAGGCAAAAACCTAGTGGGAAAATCCTCCCTTAAACATGGATAGGAAAAACAAAATTTGGAAATCTTGTCATCAATCATGCTTCATAGCATGATCAGCAATCCCCAACAGTGATTTGAGATTGTTAAATTTCTTCTCACAAAAAACTTTGGTGAAGATGTCTGCTACTTGTTCTAAAGATGCACAAAAGAGTAGATCAATGGTACCAACATGCACAAGCTGTCTGATGTAGTGCATATGGATCTCAATGTGCTTGGTTCGCTGTCTCTGAACTGGATCATTGTAGACTTGAAGGGTAATATAATTATCACAGTAGATAATAGTTGAAAAACTCTGATTCGAAGCCACATTCTCCAAGTATCCCCTGCAACCATAAACACTGAGTTGTTGCATTTACAACTCCTCTATACTCTGCTTCTATAGATGAGAGTGCTATGGCACTCTGCTTCTTGCTTGACCGACTAATTGGTCCTTCTACAAGCATGAACACATATACTGATGTAGAATTTCGATCTGTGTTGTCACCTTCCCAATTACTGTCAGTAAACCCAATCAAATCAAGATCAGATTTTGTTTTGTAGAAGATCCCATGAGTTCTTGTTCCTTGAACAAAGTTTAGGATCCTTTTGGATGCTCTCCAGTGGATCTCATGAGGCTGATCCATGTATCTTTAAGCCACACTAACTTCATAAGATATATCAGGTCGAGTGTGTGTGAGATAAAGCAAACACCCAATCAACTGCCTATACAGTGTATTATTTACCATAGGAGAAGAACCTGCTTCTTCAAACTTAACTCCTGAAAGGAAGGGACTCTTTCTTGGCTTGCAATATTTCATGTTGAACTTGTTCAGAAAATACAAAGCATACTTGGACTGATGTACTTTGATTCCATGTTGGGATTGAGCAATTTCGAGACCCGAGAATTGGCTCAACAATCCCAAATCTGTCATAGAAAATGCATGGTTCATTGCATCCTTCAAGGAGGCAATCTCTTTCTTTGAACTTCCTGTAATCAGTAGGTAATATAGATACAAAACAATAATCATAAAAGAACCATGAATCAGCTTCAAATATACATTAGTATCATACTTGCATCGAACAAAACTCAATGACAACAGAAAGCCATCAATCTTGGCATACCAAGCCCTGGGGGCTTGCTTGAGCCCATACAATGATTTCTTTAACCTGAACACTAAATATGGATTAGAAACAAACCCTTTAGGTTGCTACATGTAAATCTCCTCATTGAGGTTTCCATTTAGGAAAGCACACTTCACATCCATGTGACGCACTTCCCACTGCTTCGAAGCTGCAATGGATAGAGCTAGCCTTATGGAGTCCATCTTTGCCACTGGTGCAAAGGTTTCATTGTAGTCAATACCATGTACTTGTGAGTAGCTCTTGGCTACCAATATTTCCTTATATTTCAAAGTTGAACCATCATCAACAAACTTAGTCTTGAAAACCCACTTACACTGAACTAGCTTCCTCCTTGGGGGAAGATCAACCAATTCCCAAGTGTTGTTCTTCTGGAGCGAGCTGAATTCTTCTTTCATGGTTGTTTGCCATATTGGATCATGTGCTGCATATTCATGTGTCTATGGATCTGATTCAACCATCATATATCACTTCTAATAAAATAGAGTATCTTTCACACAAAGGGCACTCTCAAATTGAGATCTAGTCCTCCTAGTGTCACTAGGATTTCCAGCTAGTTCCCCAGCTGCATGAATGGTCTTTGCTGCCCATTTTGGTCTTGTAGGACTGTTAGGATCTGCAATCAAATAATAATTATCAGACATATCAGAATCAGAAAAATCATTAGTCTCTTCACTTACAATCAATGGTTCTGGTGGTGAAGAGGACTCTCTAACTTCAACTGCTACTAAAGGCTCTTCTTGGAACTGAACACTTCTTTCAATGAAAGTTGTGTTAGTGCTAAATTTGATCAGCTTGTACCCTTTTGAATCTTTAGAATACCCAACAAATTGTAACTCTTGGATTTGGGGCTGCAAAGCCTTCCTCTTTTCAGTTGGAATTCTAGCCCAAGCCTTTGAGCCAAAATTTTTGAAATGGGTCACATATGGCTTGTGCCCACTCCAATATTTGAAAGGAGTCATACCATCAATATGCTTATGAGGCACCATATTCTGGATGTCGGATGCACATTTTATAGCCTCGGCCCAAAACTTTGGTGGTAAATTCTTAGCCTCCATCATGCAGGTTGCCATCTCCTTCAGTGATCTATTCTTTCTCTCAGCAACACCATTTTGCTATGGTGTATAAGGGATCGAATGTTGCATCTAAATACTTGCATCTTTACAATACTGAATGAACTCAGACTTGACATACTCACCACCATTGTCATATTTGAGGATCTTGAGTTTCCTCCCAGACTGGTTTTCAACCAAGGCTCTAAAGACTTTGAAGAGGTCAAAAACTTCGAACTTATGCTTTAGGAAGTGAACCCAACCATACCTGGAAAAGTCATCTATGAAGGTCAGTGCATATTTGGCTTGACTCATGAACATATGAGGGAATGGACCATCAATGTCACTGTGGATCAGCTCAAGAGGTGCAGAGGTTCTCTCATGACTAGCTTTCTCATACTTGTGCTCTGGGTGTTTTCCTAGGATACAACCTTGACAGACTCCCTTAGAAAACTTGATCTTTGGTAACCCTATGACCATATATTTTTCACTCAAATCAGAAAGATACTTGTAGTTAATATGGCCAAATATTTCATGCCAAAGCTTGCTTGCTTCACTAGCATGAATCAGAAGAGCAGAGGGGTTTTAGTAGGGTAGAAAATGGGAAAACTTGTATACCTTCAAAGTGTGATCAACAACACCTTTTGCTATGAATTTACCATTCAAAATCTCAGTGATTTCAACATCATCAGGGGAGAATATGGCCTTCTTTGGATACCCAGTAGAGTCATCTGATACACTGGCAAGAAATTAGAGGCAAGACCTGGAACATATAACACATTATTGAACTTACCATGGTCAAGATCAATCCTTCCCTTCCCCAAGCTGTCAATGAGAGAGTCATCTCCCAAAACTATTGGTGGACCTTTCGACATGTCAAGAGAGGAGAATGTCTCTTTTGTCGAAACCATATATCTAGAAGCTCCAGATTCTATGATGAAGCTAGGTGAGCTTGATGTGCCAACAACCAAGGCATGTAATCTCTCTCTGTCCTTTGAATTTGATCCTCCTTCCCTCTTCTTTGAGCAATCAGGAATGGAGATGCTATTCTTCTCCAAGAGTTGGGTCAACATGTCAATTCGATTCTTCATACAAGAGCTCTCAAGATGATAGCCCTTACTGTAGTATGTGCACTTACTCCTTTGTTCTTCTTCTTCTCAGAGTTCTTCTTGGAACCTTGGGGCTCCTCTTGAGACTTGTTCTTGCCTGTCTTTTGCTTAGGTGGATTTTTATCTTTTTTCTTGCTTTTTGAATCCACCCTTGAATCTCCAACAACCAAATCTTGGTCTTTGGAAGGTTTGATGGTGCCCATCATCACCAACTTATCTTGCTCCTGTGTGAGGGATTCCATGAACTCTGCAAGCTTAGGCATCTTCCAGGATCGAGCTGTCAACTTGGTGTCATGGAAGGTTGAAACAAACACTAAATAGTCAGGACCAAGCTTAGAGAGTATGGCCAAAACTAGTTTCTCTTCCTTCTTTTCGATCCCACACTATTTCAACTGCAAAACAAGGGCCTTAAACTTGGAAAAGTAGAGTTGCAATGATTCGAAGCTACTGGGACTCAAGGAGATCAGCTCATTCTCGATTTGATGTCCTCTCATCTCATATATATTTCTAAAAATCTCTTATATCTTCTCCCACACTTCATTGGGTGATGTCAATCTATCAAGATGGAAGAGGAGGTCTCTTGAAATGCTCAAACACAAAAGACCATAGGCCTCATCCCTCCTGTTGTGCCATTTAATTTTCTATGCAGCTGCATTGGGATCTGCCTCAGTTTCCATAGTCACCCAGTAGATACCTTTCTCTCTCAACAATATCTCCATCTCATATTTTCACTCAAAGAAATTGAATGGAGTCAAGATGGTCTTCTAAGATTGGTCCATAGCTCAGAAACTATGCCCTCCAATCAGTAGAATGCGCTCCTAGTCAAGATGTCAAACCTGCAATAGCAATAAGGAAGGTGAGAAATAAATCTACAAAGGCTCTGATACCATGTGTAAATTGAACCCAAGAGATATAACAATTACACTCACAAAATTGCTAACCAAACGTGCAAAATTCACACCAAAGGAGACTGAAATTGGAGCATAACACTAATCTGTATTGTATAAGTGTACAATATCCAACCTTGTGAAGTAATAGGCTGCTTCAATATATAATTACATGATATATTTGAATTCACAAACATTCCATCCGAAATAGTCAAAAAGCAGGCTTACCAAAACTAGTCAAATCCCCCATAGGTGCATAAAGCAATTTCCAAATCTAGGTAGATGCTCATGAATTTTCTAAGTCAAGTGGGAAAGCTAAATAGGGATGGAATGAAAACTCATACATGATTTTATTTGGAGAAAAGGAGTGAGGTGATGTGGGAAAAAAACAAGAAAACTACACCTAGTGTAGCTTTTCCTTTTGCCTTAAATCAGAAATAAAACAAGGCAGCTTTTCAGAAAAAGCAGATATATGCTTTAGAGAATCTGGAATAAAGCAGACATGCTAGATTGGGTTTCTAGGATGTTTCCCAAGCGCTCCATGACTCATTTTTACCATGTGTTGACTTCTAGGACATGTAGAAGGCAACTAGCATAGAATGGAATCTAGGAAACTAGGTAATAAGACAAAAATAATTAAATTAATGTCTAATGTAGGTAACTATGGGTTGATTATTCTAACAATCTATGACACCAATGATGGATATTCTATGACATTTATGACACAATTCAGATTTGAAGGCTGATATTTAACATATATGGCATGTCAGGCCTGAATAGAGCATCTTAGAGGGTGCTCATGGAAGTTGGAGAAGGCCAAGAGGCTCCTACTCGAATTTGGGGGAAGATGGAAGAGGAAGAGAGAGGCCACATGGAAAAGCATGAGAAACCACACAAATTCGACTTGGCTTGGGTTTATGGATGATTTGGGGAACCTTAGAAGGCTAAGGATTTTTATAAAATACATGAAGAAACCAAGAGAATGGATTTTGATCATTTGATGAATTTGGGTTTGTGAAGAGAGAGCTAGTGGATGACTAGTTCCTTGCGTTAGCCAATTTCGAGGGTGAAAGATTCCCATACTAATTGGTGATTTGGAGAGGACACTCAGGTATTTCAAGGAGATTCAATGGAGTCATAATTTATAGGTGAAAGCTACAGGAATATTACGGACATATCAATATCAGCTTTTTCTTCCATTCATCTCAAGTTTTCTCACCATATTTCAGCTCTATGGAGTGAGGCGCACTTGGTGAGCTATCCATCTCTTTGAGTGAGCTTCTCTTCCTCTCGTATTTTGTATTCTGATGTAAATGCTATGTTATTTAAGTTCAGAAAGCTCTAAGGTTGAAATTCCAAGATTTCTAATGTATTATTGTCCAATATTGAAGAAACATTGCCATTTCCCCAATACCTTGTTGTAAACTCTGGCAATCTTGACGGAATCAAATATATGTGTGAACCATTGATTATTTATAAATGAATGAACTTTAATTAATGTCTATTATGGGTTTCATGTTCATTAACTGATATTTTGTGGCTATTGGGTCGAATTTCATATCATTTGGAGCAAACTACATCTTGTTTCCCCAGGGGTCCAAAACTAGTTTTTATATCTGATTGAAGGAAGTGATAAATGCCATGGTAGGTGGATTGGTTATGTATATGAGTCTTTGATAATGTATTCTACATATCCCCTACTTCATCTTGAGAATTATAATAGGTTGAAGCACACTTTGGAATCCATTTCTATCATTCACCCAGGGGGGATTTGAGCCCCAAAATTGCTAGTTAAAGCATCTATCTTATTCAGAATTTGATATATAGTTGCAGAAGTAATTGGAAGGACATAATACATCCCTGAAAATTATATTTAATTTATTATATCACTCCTACACCTTATTGTAGAATTCAAGAGCATTTGGAGCTATTTGGAGTCATCTACCATTGGGGGTTGGAACCTCAAAACTACTAGTAAATTCATGGAGTTCTCTTGGATACCTATTCGACCCCAAAACCACATATTATGCTTCAAATATACTTTAATTAATGTCTAATAACAAATACAAGTATCATATCCACCATTAGTGAATGTTGTACAGTATTGTGAAGAGATTTGTTCCAGGACCCAAGGGGATTTCCACCTCCCAAATTGACTACTCTTGTCCCGAAACTTCTTCCCTTGAAAATTGCAGACCATGGTTGGGTATATAAGTTGATTATATGTCTAATAGATGTGATAATATGTCCCATCACCCCTCAGGACCTTCTTCACCAAGTTTGAAAGCAATTGGAGGAATTTTGGAATTAATTGAATCCATATAACTAGAGTTGTAAGAAGATGAGTTTGAGTACATTGTGAAAGAATTGAAGAATTGGTAATTTTTATAAAATTTCCAAAAAGGGGACATTACATTTATGACAAGAAATTTCATGTTGTTGTGGGATCTTCCTAAGAAGGTTTGCATTCCATTAAGCATTTTAAAATCTCATTGTTGTCTTAAAATTTGATCTAAGAAAAGCTTTTGACAAGGTGAATTGGTTATTTATTCATATAGTGCTACTTCAAATCGGCATGAGTTTAGCCATGTCAATTGGATAATGGTTTGTAATCATTCACCATCATCTGTTGTGCATATTAATGGATCACCTTCACATTTCTTCAAGTCATACAAAGGGTTGAGGAAAGGGATTCCCCTTTCCTCCCTCTTGTTCTTGTTAACTATTGAAGGTTGGTCATAGTAGGCTTATCAAGGAATCCAAACAACTTAACATGCTCAAAGGCCTTAAGGTGTCCAACAACATTAAATTGACCTATTTAATATTTGTTGATGACATCCTCTTATTTGGAGAAGGCTCTATGTAGGAGTTGAAAAATTTCAAAGAATTGTTGGACACTTATTGTATGGAAATAGGAATGTAAATTAAATTCCACAAGTCTTTGGTGTTATTCAAGGTTATCAACACAATAGTCAAAGCACAAATGTCCCAGCATTTTCTTGTACCTAAAGGTAATTTTGACAATGGAATTAAATACTTACGTTTTTTTTTCTGAAACCTAATGATTATCACTATGTAGATTGGATTTGGTTACTCAATAAGGTTGAAGCTTTGATTGCATGTTGGTTCAATCCATGCCTGTCGTGTGATGGTAGCATTGTTCTTGTCAAAGTAGTCCTTGAAATCATACATGTTTATTGGATATCGATAACCCAGATTCCAAATGGTATTCTCAACAAGATCAAGAAAAAATGTTTTAATTTTCTTTGGTTAGGAAGCAAAAACTCAGATTGAATTCACTTTGTCAAATGGTCCAAGTTACCCCAAGCAAATAAATATGGTTGAAAAGGATTAAAAGACATTTACTTATTTGGGAATTGTTGGGAATGAAATTGTCAAGAAAAATATATGTACTATTAATCCTGACATAAAAGTGTCAACCCGAGAAGGTAAGCTTGTGAGATGCCAACACTATTTGTGCAGGATTGGGATAAAAACAAAACTTATTCTATCAAACCAATTAAAATATCTTCAAAGTAAACCAACTCCAACTGAAAGTAAGGCATCCAAACACATTCGGTACTAATCTAGTATTATCACACCACCTAACCTCTGAAACAAAGTAATTCTTTTTCAAACTGAAAGAGCAATTTCCAAACTGTAACATCTCAATCTTCAACCATCTAATATGTGGTACCAAAAACCTTAAGTAAATTCCAATAGTTTTATTCAAGACTTTATTTTCCATCCATTTTATTAATGAAACATTTAAGAGTAAAACTTGAAGATAGATTCTTCAAGTACTATTGCAATAGATCTTGGAATCAATGATTCCAAAATACTTAGTATAGCTTGGAAATAATAGAATTTATCTCATTATTAACGGGTTCAATCATTATGGAAACCTGAAGTGGTTCTGGATATTCTACTTCACACTTCACAACCTCATCTCTCAAACCAAAAATCAACTACTACCACTGGAATCAAAATGAAACTCAATCTTAAGCTACCATCAATAGGAAACAACTTCTGCAATTCACTCTGTAACTTACAAATGCAATCAATCCACTAACTTGAAACAATGTTTCTGAACCTTATCTCCAATTAATCAAATCTATAGCTACTGACAAAAAATATGATTTTCTTAGAATCAACCCAGATGAATATCTCAACCCAAAAATGAGAGCAAATTACTACCAACTTTCAAACCATCATTGATATATATCTTTGAATGAACCGAAAGAAAAACGAAGTAATTTTTGAATTGCCATTAAAAGCAATTACTAAGATACAAATTCGCACTAATGAAAAATTCGCACTAATGAACTGAAATCTGTAGCAATTTTAGCTATCTTGTTCTAGAATGAAAAACATACCCAAGCTGGGGGACCTTCCAAACTTAGGTTTCCATTCTTTTTAACACTACATCCAAAAGAATATAAAAAATTCTTTCTATTATAAAAGTAAACAGTACAACAGAGTTTTGCTCTCAGAAACTAGTGAGATTTGTTTCCCCTCCTCCCTCGCTACCTTCTACCAAGCGTCGACTCTTGTTTTATAACAAGATTATTAATTACATCATGAAACAAAATCCCCTGCTTCTCTATATATAATCAACTAAAACAGACAGAGGATGATTACATTTAGGATGAGCTAACTATTTGGTGTTGGTTCCATAACAGTCTTTGTTGGAGGTTATGATTTTTTCCAAACCAAATCGTGACATGTAAACAAATCGACCTCATAATACTAGGGATATAAGAATATTTACAATCCATGTGGCATTAGTTGATTAGGAACCCATGTGGCGTTGGCTAATTTTGGCATTTGAGAACCGGCAACAACTTGAGAAATTCCATTCTGATCAGACAATGATTTCTCCTAAACCGATGAGAAATTCAAAAAACCGTTCGCGATTAAGCTAAATGGACCCATTCTGGAAGTGATTTTTTAGAGGTTTGGAGATATTCTTTACCAATTGTTCGAAAATAGTGTTTTAAATTTGCTTCATGTGAGATGACGGAAATTCTTGCCTAAATCTTTGACCACACTTTGTGCCTTGTGGAGATGAGATGGAAATCTGAGATGGACACCATTTCATTTAGAAGTATTATGTTTCTCAAACCATGTCTCAGATTCAAGCCATTCATCCTGTAACCATGCTAAGCTTGGACCTTGGTACCAAAACACTAAGTGATCTAGTACCGAAAGCCCTCGAACCTGTCTATCACAAGCAAATTAGTCAAAAATCATAAATTAACTTCAAAAACATTGAAATAATTACTATGTTACCTTAATTTCTTGTGGTGGAGATTTTATGGCAAAATGGCAGAGGTTAGTGGAAAAAGGAGGTTTAACTAAGCAAAACTCATGATGATGGCATGAAGAAAACTAGGGAAAAATGAACAAAAATGAGGGCTGACAGAAATATTGTGCAGCCTCTTGTTCTCAGATGGTTTCTAGAGAAATATTATGGAAGATAAATATTTTGGGGAGGTATTTATTAAGGATTGGATCTTCTATGCTCACAAGTGTTTTAAAGGTGCTTCCAATGTATGGAAGTGTTTAGTGAAAGATTTTTCAATTATTGTTTGTTGGCTTGCATGGAAGGTTGGTAAAGGAGATGGACTTGAGTTGGGAATCGACTCGTGAATTGGTATTCATGGCATCTATAAACTCTCTCCAAGCTTGGTCAATTTCTCCATTCGCATGGTTTTATTATTTTATGTGATGCTGTTAAAGATGGTCAATTTGATAATTGGTTTCAGCCTTGGTTAACAACATAAGGTTTTCAACTTTCATAAGTGTAGGTGGTATATTGGGCCCATTATACTACGTATCTATCTCATAGTGCAATTTGGATACCAGATCAAGAGAATGTACTGTGTTGGTTATGGAACAAGTCAGTGAGTATCCTAACTACCAGGGTTGTCTAAGAGGTTTTGGAGTCTGACTTTAGTCCTAAAGATGCACCTTCTTGGTGGGAAAGGATTTGGAAATTGGAAAGTTCTTTAAATATTAAAATCTTTGTTTGTTTTACTTTATCAAATAAAATCCCAACCTTGGATAATGGTGATAAAATGTACTAGCATGGTCTCAATCGATGTTCTTTATGCAAGTTTGAAAAAGAAATTTTGGATCACTTGTCCGTTGATTGCTCCTTCACTAAATGTGTGTGGTAAGATGTATTATGGATAGTTGGTTGTCCTAAACACTAAGAGAAGGATACATTAATACTTCCTTGTTGTGAGTAATGTGATGTTGATCCTACTCTAAATTCTTACAAAGCTCTTCCTAGTTATGTTCTATGAGGTGTTTGTTATTCCTGCAACAAATTTATCTTTTAAGAAAAAACTTAGTTGAATTTTCTTCATTCCCATAATATGTGAAATTCCTTTCTTGAAGTTTGGCACACTTAGAGTCATATCTCAACTTAGATTATCTCTCCTCTTGTTATTCATGTTGACGGTGCTTGGGGTATTTTGATGGATCCTACCAAGGCTTGTCAAGCTCTTGCGGTGTGGGGATCGCCCTCTTCCTAAATCCTTCTCATAAATTCCTGATGAAATATGGTCCTAGTAGGGACACAAACAATAAAGTGGAGGTTTATGGATTTTGATGAATTTTATAATGGAAAAGGGAATACAATCTCTTCATATATTAGGAAATTTGAAACTATCAACATATTGGTGTAAAGGTTGATGCTTCATTACAAATCTAGATTTATCTCCCATGCTCAATCAAATTAAACTTCTCAAGAAGAGGTGTTGGACTATCTCCTTTGAGCATATATATCAATAATTCAATGCCATAGTTGATTCTTTGTTTAATGATGTAATGTCGCTTTTTGAAGGAACCTTGTTAATTCAAGAAACTTGGGATGTTAATCCCAAGTAGAAGCATGTTCTCTAACTATTTTAATGGTTTTTTAGCTCCTACTTTTTTTTTTCTCCGAATTGGTCTCTGTTTATCCCTTTCTAATGGGGAGTTAATTTTGGAATGATGGACAAGTGCTAGAGTTTTGTGTATCCTGGGAGATTATTGATTTTACAACTTGGTCTATTGAAGGTTAGAGATCTTAGGCTCTTCAATCTATTTTTTGATTTATTCTCATAAATAACAAATATATGTTTTGTCAAGGAAAAAAAATTAACTTATTGCAAATAACAAGGGAGAAGTTGATTAACTATGGACTATGTAGAATGCTTTGTAATATTAAGAGTTGGCAATTTGATATTACAACATTTTATCCCTACATTTGAGTGAAATCAACAATTAATAAATGCCTACATTCTTGAATTGAAATTTGAGAAGTATATAAGAATTTAACTTCAAATAGACTTTTGAAATCATTTTTTGAGTCTATGGTGCGAGTTTAAACAACATTTGTATCCTATTGAGTATTGAAATTTATGTATTTGTAGTCTCATAAGAAATTTTGGAATGCATGTAACCTTTTAACTTGAAATAGACATATGAAGGGTTTTTCAATGCAACCGGTGTGTTTATTACATATAACATTGATGTGTACATAAATGTAATATGCATTGATGCATTAAATTATGGTAAGCAATAAGAACTATTATCCCCAAATGAAAATATCTACAAAATTTCAATAGTAGATATTTACATTAGTATTAAAGTGGTATCTTTTTTCCAAAATAGTGCATCAATGCGCATTACAATTAAGATGCACAAAAATATGAAGAAAAAAAAACAATGCATGCATTTCTCATGAATGAACTAAAATATTCAAGGAAAAAATGAGCGGGAATTTTTCGTTCTCTAGAAGTGAGTTTATAATAAAACCCTAACCAATATTTCTTTATTTTTCTAAAATTTTAAGGGGATAATTGTGCAATATAGATTTACTAGAGAAGTATTTAGGGTGGCCAATTCTTTTTAAGATCCAAATTTATAAGGGATTGTAGTTCACATACAATTGTGCAAAAGAGAAAATTCCTGTACATAACTTCTTACTATTCATCTCTATTTTCCCCCAAATTTTTTCAAATACATAATTAATTATTTTTGTTCTTTTTAATACTTACATTGCATTTTGAATAAAATAAAAAGTTTTTACAGTTACCTTCAATGTGATAAACCTTAGTTTCCTTGTTGCTTTCTTTATATTTTATGTGGCTACAAACTTTAGTAAAAAGATTTTACTCTTTCTCCTATTTCATGATAAATCCCTTTTTATATGCACTAAAATATTTAATAGCTTTGTGTATCTATATATATGGGACATTGGGCATCTATTTCAAAGGGGCCATTTATTGCATTGGATCCCAAAGTTGTCCCAAAACCTGTCCTTGTTGGTATTTTATAAATCTTTCACAGTTATTGTGCACAGCTTAAATATTAATACACCAATGCTCTTATATCTGTATAATGAACAAATAAAATTTAATAATATTATTTTAAATCAAGAGGTTTAAATACTCTATGCTAGTGTGTATACACGTAATTGGCACCAATGTGCATTACATACACTTCACACAGACTAAATCAAAAACATTTTGTGTTGAAATACTTTATTTATTTGTAAAATATATTTCACAAGCTCACTATTTTATGATATTTTATGATGTAGGGTATTTATTGATAGAATATGTCATATATAAGTTCAAGGGGAAAATATTTTTGAGAGAATGAATCTAGATCTTTGAAATTACACACACACACACATACACAAGTATATAGGAAACCCACACTAAATATATCCAACCATTGGAAAGTGCTTATATTCTCATTTCCTTTTAGTATGCTTATTTGGCTTGGAAGGTTGGAATGGGAATTTAGGTTAGAGTTGGAGTAGTTGCAATTATGGGTTCTCGTAGGTAGATTTTTCTTTCGATTGATCATATATACCACATGCAAGAGATTGGGAAAAACACTCTGCACTTGGTATACAAAATTTAAGAGACTAACATTTGGCATCAAGGATGGCATATGGAAAACGAATCGGGTCTAACAAGTGGTTGGGATATTGCTTGGGATGCTTACATCAACTCTTTGGAAAGGGTACATATTTGACTCTTCCTCGAAGATGATGTTCTCACACAGGGATACAATAAAATAGGGGGATATTACACAACTAAATTGAGTTACAAGGCTCTTCTTAGTTTGGTTCCTAAAGAGTCTATATGGTGGTGGAATCTACTTTGGAAAGTCAAATATCCAACTAAAACCAAAATTCATATGTGGCTTGTAGTTAACAACAAATTTTTTATGTGGCATATGATGAAGTATATAAATAAGGAGTTGGTGATCATATGTTTACTATGCAGATGTTGGGAGGAGATCATGAACATATTTTTCTTGATTACACATATTCTCATCAGGCCTAGGGTGAATTTTATTTCCAAATGAAGATAGTAATATTTGGCAATAGAACTCTATAAGAGAATTTCTTCACCATTGGTTTAGTCAAAAATATTTTTGGGACATAAGAGTTCTACCATTTTTACTGGTATAGGGTATATGGTTAATACATAATGCAATTAGTTTTTAATAAAAAACATACCCAGTTTTAAGACCTCTTCACGGGCCATGGCATTACTTCCTTTCTATAAGGACACAACACCACAAAAGTATCCTCGTTGAGTTGGGAAATTCATGGTTGATAAATCACAACCATGGAATTTCCGTGATGGAGCATGCAATGACACACTCTATGGATGTGGTCTCGTCTTACAGCTTACTAAGGATCATCATATCCAAGTGAGTGCAAATGTGGAAAGGAGAACAAACAAATTTGTCAAGTTTATGGCATTATTCTTTCTTTTAAAACTTGCTTGGTCATAATAATTCATGATCTTTATATTTTTGGTGATTCTATTCTTGTTATCAATTGGATGAATAATAATCACAATATACAAAATATTAACCTTAATCCCATTGCTACCCAGATCATGGGGATTGTATGTATATTTGATCAAATCTAGTTTGTGCATATCTATAGAGAACTCAATGAGGTTGTTGATATGCTTTCAAAAAATGGTCTTCAGCTACAAGACAATCATGTTTTGGTGCAAGATTTTGTCTCACGATAGCTTTGGGAAAACAATCTTATGATTCATAGTGGTTTTTTATGATATGCAATTTTCCCTTTTGAAAGGCCATGCTTTATGTATGTTGTCAATTGTTATTAGAATAATTTTGAGTATAGATGTTGTGGGAATCAATATAGCTTTTAGCCCTTATTTTTTAGTGGCATGATATTGTTGGATGTACTTTTTTGGTGATCAGTAGCTGGATTTTATTCAGAGCCCATGCATTAAGAGTGCAATCACACATAAATATTTTATTTTGGTTTAGCCTCTAAATAAAATTAGGTTTTTTTATCTCAGAAAAAATATATTTCGAGGTAAATATCCTGAGGAAAACCCCCAAGAAATTTACCTCATTTTGATGATGGCACCCAAGGTAAATCCTAGATTATTTAGGGCACAAGGCTAGTCAACAATAAGGCTCAAATTTGTTATAACAATATACTTATTATGAGCTCAGTGTGTCACTTACAAGAATATAGCATGCATGGGGAGGATATCAATACATCCCACAACCACTCAGGATAAACCCAATTGATCATATAAAGTTAATATATTTGAATTGTATAAGAGTTTAAATGATGCATATGTGTGTCATGTAAATTAAAATCTTGAAAAACCTCGATATATTGTTTGCAATTTAGGTGCAAAAGAGCATAAAATCTTCATGGAAACATTACAAAGAGATGAATTGTGTGAATTAAAAGGTGATTAACATGAATTTTTTCTTTGAATTTTGAGTAATAACGCACTTCTTAAGATAGTCACGAACATGTTTCAAACACTATATTTCACATTTGTTGAATGTTGTGTAGGGATATACAATGAGGGAAAATAATTTCGTGCTAAGAAGATAAAAATTATGAAGGACATAAATGATGATGAATTGGAAGCCCCAAGGGGTAGACAGTTGGTTGGATATTTTGGGACCAAGACATAATATGGTCAAAGTCATGGGTTCAATTCTCTGTGTCCTTCAAGTTTAGTCATCGATGTAATGTCAACAAGTTGAGGCCCCTTCAAGTTGTCCCCTTGTATTGGATCCATGGATGTGGCGAGCTCTCAATCCATTAACCACATTGGAAAAAAATGATGATGAATTGGTCCTCAATTCATATAGAGTGATGTTGTAAGTTAATGAAAGAAGGAAATTTTTTTATAAAATTACAAGGAGTATAGTGGAAAGAATGCATAGATGTAGTTTCCTTTTATAGTACAAAAAAAAATCCAATGTCTCCACAAATTAGGTTATATTGAATCTACAACAAGTGTTTCCAAAACAATGGTCAATGAGACTTGTCAAACTTGCAATAAAAAAAAACATACAAAAACAAAATATTATACACACACACACAGACTATGGATCAGATCGCATGAATGTTTTTAGGATCCTCAATCTAATCCCTTATGCCGCAAGCTCAAGGATCTAAATGTTCAACGGCTACTCTTTTTCTCTAGGTGTTTAGCCACTTGTGAAAATGGAAAGTCTCGACACTTGTATGCTAGCCCCTAAAGATGATGGGAAAAATAAGCATAGACACATGGAAGAGGATTTTTCGGATACGAAATTAGTAGCTTATGATCCCAGCCCCTTTAAATCCATATCCTTATACACTTACGATGGGTTTGGAGGTAAACTACAATCCCCACATGCGGATTTAATTCATGAATCCCATCCCAAGTACGGAAAAAAGGGCCATATATCCACACATCAAGTTGGAACTTTCAAGTTGAACCTAATAGGATTGGGATTTTCAAAATATAATCCACCTTTGTATTCGAATTCCCCTTCTACGTATGTCCAAGACTCAGTTTGCAAGGACATCTTCAACATAAAAAAATTTAATCCTGGTTGTCTCCCCAAGAAGTGCATTAGGCAAAGGCATGCATTTGTCTAGATGGTGGTGGAAAAATAAATTAAGGTTAAGGACATCAGAAAATTTTATGGTTCTACATTAGTAGGAAAACTAGTTGGTAAGGATCTAAAGAAGGAATATATCTCCCATTGGTTGGATAATTCTTAGAAGAAGTAGATGGTATATATCCCCTCTTTCCATGTGTTATCTAGAGGGTGGTTTGTCTTTTTATTTTTCTTCGAGGTAGATTTCTCTTCCATTTTAAAAAAAAGTTGTAGTTGGGAGCCCTCTGTATTGATGTTCTGTAATTGGGACCCAGGCTTCAATCCTGCATAGGAGCTTGTCTCAACTTTAAAATTCTAGGCAATTTTTCTTATGCTTCCTCTTGTTGGAGTATTGGTACAACCACATGGTATAATTGTTGCACCTCTAGGAATATAAAAATGTGGACTAACCACCACTCCGGATAATAGGGCCTTGTTCTTGGCTTCAAATGTTCATCAACATCTGTAGGTTTTGGTGTAACGACAAACCTTACATGGTATCAAAGTATTGTTCAGGATAGCAGCAAGTCTTGTCTGAATTGTACACCAGAAGTAGATGAGTTTCCACATAAATATTGGAATGATAGCCTTGCTCCCTATGGATTATGTCTAGAGAAGTATATCCAGGTGTGATAGACTCTGAGAAAGTGTACATGTCGAGGTGGAAAGGCTTGAAACTAACATGATTGTGAATTGAATTTGTTTTTGTAGCATTATTTGTAGGTACCTACGTAGCTTCTTAATGAATTGATTGTTCAGCATACAGAAAGATGGATTCTTCATCTCTCGTACCACAAATCCTTACGCCCTTCAACTACACTAATTCGAGGGCATATATGTAGGTATCCTTGCACAAGCTTTGTCTGTTTAGGATGAAAATGGGATGAGAAAATGAGCCCCAGCAGTATGTTGAGAAGAACAAATTTTTGAATCAACTTGTTGAGGATTTTGGATTCATGTGCACTTATATATCCCAGGATCTTTTGTTCCATATTGAGGGACTAAGGACTCTGAAGGAAGCTTGGGATAAGCTTGAATATTTGTTTGGAAATCAAGATGAGTGTCAAGGGAATATTTTGGAGAATGAGCTCATAGCTCTACAACCTATCAGTTTCAAATCTATTCAGCAATTCTTTACAAAATACAAGTCACTAGTACTGCAATGCAAACAATGTGGATTATAGAGGAAATATGAGTAGATTGTCCTATCAGTACTGAGCAAGCTTAGATATGAGTACTCAGTATTTGTCTATACATTCCATTCCAAAAGAGATTCCATCCCTAATTGGAAGACTCCTTCTCTAGATTGTTTTGTTGAGTCCTTAATCCAAGAGAAAGATAACTTGGTTCAAATGGGAGTGATTCAGACCTCCAAGAATCAAGCACTCTTAGTGAAAGACCCAAACAATGCACAAGAAAGAGGGAAGCACAAAGGGAAGGAGACAAAAAAATTGATTTGAATCCAGAGGATAATTAGATATCTTCCAATGGAGCCTCAGGTTCCAAGAAAAAGAATAAATTCGAGAAGACTAGATGTCCCTACTATATGAGATGATTTCATATAGAGAGCAAGTGCATGAAGAATACCATCGATCAGTTGTCAACACTCCTTGAACAAAACAATATTTATCTTCCATAAAGAGTAAATAATTTTTATTCTTGACAACTAACGGAAGATCATGAAAGGTGGCATGCCTTAAAGGAAAGCCTCACTCAATCGAAGGCTTATTTGATAGATTATGGAGCATCCAACCACATGGTTTCGTCTAGGGAATCCTTCACCTCTATGAATCTCTTAGGAGGACCTAGCATTCATATGGGGGATAATTCACATATACCAGTAGAAGGTGGAGGTTCTATTAAAATCCAACATGGTGAGTTCAAGAATGTACTATATGTGCTCTTGCAGAAAATTTGTTATATATTTATCAAATAACACATAATGTCTCGCCAAAGAAAGTTGTATTTGGTCCTCACTCAGTGAAGATCTCAGATATCTCAATCGATAAGATTATAGAGAAGGGTGTTGCAAACCATGCCTCTAAGGAATATGAATTCTCATGCTTTATAACATACCCATATCTAGCACAATCTCAGAAACCATTCAAACGGGGAGGTATAAACTCTCTTTCATCTCCATTTGCAGATAATGATATGTTGTTTAAGATTTCAGTTTTAGAAGATGAGGAAAAATATCATCATGATCTTGAAATTGAGATTGTACCTCAATATGATTCAGATCTATATCCATATCCTATTCCGAATCAAAATCCCAACAGATCGGATTCAGATCCATATCCAGATCTTTAGTGGGATGAAAATCTCATTGAAGTAGTTGGGAATGATGTTGTGGATCTAGATGATAGAAGAAAAATGAGGTCCTTGTATCATAATGAATATGTTGCACTCTCTCATGCAGATTCTCTACCTGCAGAGTGGTCCAACAAACTTCTAGGAAGATGCTACTTGACGATAGTGAATGATCCACAATTTGGCCCACTAAAGAACAAAATGGATCATTCCATTCATCCTCCAGAAAGAAGAGACAAAAGCAACATTCAACATATCAAAAGAAGATGAAAAGGTTCACATGCACACTCCTAGGATGTTGATACACAAAATAACCATGATTCAGCATGGCTGCACCACAAAGCTACAAATTGTAGCAAAAGTTTACAAGTTTTTACCCAAAGAGGAAAAATTCCTCTTAAGTGTAACTTGTTTTCTTGATTCACTACTTATTTTGAGGGGGGGGGTTCCCATGAGGTTTCCATTTCCCTTAGTTTATTACACAGTTTTTATTTCTTTTATATTGTATGGGTGACTTTTGTCCTAGTTGTCAGGGCCCAAGTTGTCCAAGTTAGGATTAAGGGGGCGTTTTAGGATTATATAATCCTCCCTTGTCCATATATAGCCTAATTGGTCATATTTACTAACTTAGGAATCATTTTCTAGAGTTTGGTACCATTGGTGCCATTGGTGCCACCGGTGCCATTTGATGGCACGAGTTCCATTTGGTGCCACTGGTCCTAATCCCTACATTCTAGGAAACACTCTGAGTGCCACCAACACCCTCCATCAGTTTCTTGTGGTAGGTGGGCAGTTATGTTGAGTCAACATCTAATTACAATCAGATAGATCACTCTCAGTTAGTCTAGCACCATTTTTTCATGACTGCATGGGGAGTGGCTCATTTTTTCATCTACCACATCAATTTAACTGTTTTAACTGATTGTAGATTAATTTAGACATTTAGAGTTATACTAGTGAGCTC
The DNA here is from genome assembly GCA_001517045.1 of Pseudotsuga menziesii. Taxonomy (NCBI): domain Eukaryota; kingdom Viridiplantae; phylum Streptophyta; class Pinopsida; order Pinales; family Pinaceae; genus Pseudotsuga; species Pseudotsuga menziesii. The sequence goes on from LPNX011219197.1 coordinate 286,150, forward strand.
CGATGGTGATTTAGACACACTGAGTTAGCCAGTCAGTCAAGTTTAGTTGGTAGATTAGAATCTTATCCATATGATTCAAATACTACTTATAGTAACACCATAGTATTACTGTTGGGATAATGAATATTAATGTTGTAATTAACTAATCAATTATTATCGGAGTTGTCTCAAATTTGTATTGTTCAATGTATATTGTTCTTGATATTCCAATGCATAATTCTACTTCTCAATTTCTCTCATTTGTCTGTATATCAATGGTTCACAAATTTTACATGGTATCAGAGCTGAGGTCTCAAGTTCAATTCCACCAAGCTACGTCGGAGGGGGGGTGTTGAAGTATCGGTACAACTACATGGTATAACCGTTGCACCTCTAGGAATATAAAAATGTGGACTAACCACCACTCTTTATAATAGGTCCTTATGCTTGGTTTCAAATGTTCATCAACATATTCAAGTTTTGGTGTAACAACAAACCTTACACCTCTAGTATTTTGGAAAACCAAAATTATGGAATCCATAAGCAATAAGATTAGGTATTTTTATGGTTTTGAGTCCAATTGGGAGCATAAATTGGATAGGAGGTGGGACTGCATTTAGTCTTAGGTCGATATTAATGAAGGCCTAGTTGGTAATGTGGACTTAGTGCATGATGGTCACATTTGGAACCTAAAGGTCGACTATTGGTGCTTACCCTTTTGTTACTATAATTTCCATGAGGTCGTCCATGTTTCTATATACTGTAGAATATTTCCTTGCTTTATTGGAGCTACAGTAAAAAAATGGGTCTGTAAATATAGTATTTCATAGGAATAAAGTTTCCACAATTCAAGAGAAGTGATATCTTTGGGATTGGACAAGTTCTATGGAAGTGAGGTTTCACCCTCTCTAGATATTATTCATTCATATTTCACAGGTAAGAACCTTTTGGTTTCCATTGCTTTGGGTTTATCTTCAAGTTTTTTCCCTAAATCCACAGTTTCTTCCTCCCCTTCTCCCTCTCCTTCTACTATAGAGTATGGATCCCCTCCCCCCTTGTGTTTGTTGCCCCCTTCCCTCCATATTCTCGTCCCTCTCCCCTCGGTTCTAATCTTATTCCGCGTCCCCCCCAATATATTACTTTGGGCTCCATATTCTCCTCTTTTCCTCTCAAAGCTTCCTTTTCGGCTTCCTCTAATCCCTCCTCGTCTCCTTATTCTAGGGATGAGAAGGTTACCCAAAATTCTCAAGAGTTAGAGGTACTTCCACCCTTGGATTCCTTAGTAGGTATCCCTCCCCCATCGCTAGTCTTAGCTCCCTCTCATTATGCTTTGAGATCTCTCGTGCTTGGGTTAAGGATGTATCCTTTTCCTCTGGAGGTTTAGCTTTAGACCCAATCTAATTAAACCCAAGAGGATAAAAATGTCATCTTCTCAAAGCTTAATGGAAGGTTGTTCAAGAAAAATGGAAAGGGAAAAATTCAACTATTGATGGGGCCCTTAGAGCAAGGAATGCCCCCAAAAAACCTCCTCAATGAATGTTCTCTCCTTTAATGTTAAAGGGGTCGGGGGAACCTAGAAGAAGCTAGCCATAAAAAGGCTCATTTTCATCCATAAGTTCGATCTTTTGCTTATTCAATAAATTATGCATGAAGGATCCAAAGCCCGAGTTGATCTGGAACCGTGATTAAGAAATTGGTATTTTGTTCAATGGACACTCCCGATCTTTCTAGTGGTATGTTAACAAGGTGGAGTCTGAATTGCAAAGCTCCCTTTTTTTATTATTTTAACTATGCTATTGTAGTTACTCTATAATTAAGATTCTAATTATAGCATGAATTTTGTTAATTTCTATGGGTAATATGTATATCAAATCTCAATCTAGGAGAATATGGTTGTAGAGAGATTTTGTAGAAAGTCTAATATGATGGTGGATGGGGATTTAAACTTCATTGTTTCCCTTAGAGAAGTTTGGTTCTCTAACCCTAGGATGGAACCACAAGGTATTTTTTTCATGTCTTTTCTAAAGAAGCACAAATTTTGCGATCTGGAACCTATTAAGTTGGTCCCTACAAGGAGAAACCTTCATATTATTGAAGACGTTGTAGCCAAAATGTTGGACAGATTTATTGTTTCATAATCTCTGTTGGGAGGATGTATTTTATGAAAAACTTAGGTCTCAGAAGGATGGTTTTCTTACCATCACCCCATGCTCCTCGCCTTGTCTATCAATGGTAACCTGAAGCATGATCCTTTTAAGTTCAACCCTCTTTGGTTACAGGAGAAGGATATTTGTTCCATAGTAAAAAATAATTGGGTACACCTCGATCGTTCTTGTAACATATCTCTCATGGAGTAGTTTGTGCATAATATAGTCAATGTTAAAAGAGTAATTAAGAAATGGTATTTACTCTAAAAATAATAGTCAAGATTATCTTAAAGAAGTGGAGGCCACCATTGCTCGACTTTTCTCTACTTTGGAAAATGGCCTGCTTTCTAACTCTAAGCTTTCAGACCTTAGAGGGGATGAAGAAGTCGTGACTGGTTTTTTGTTAAATGATGAATATACATGGGATCCTAAGAGAAATAACATTATACCCAAGTATATCGTGTATCCTACTTCATTAATAATAATGCCAAATCATGCTTTTATGATGCTTTATTTGTGAAAAGATTCTTTTTTTATTGGTTAGAATTCATCAAATGGTTGTGGAAATATTATTTTTTAATGTAAAGTCAGTGGATGAGTCAACTAACTAAAAATAATTTAGACAGAAAAATGGAAATCACAAAATTGTTTAGCCAGAAAAATTGAAATGAATACAAATCTCTAGGAAAAACATTTGAGTTAACGCAGGTTCAAAATGAGTTAGGAACTGAAATTTCTAACCAAAGGTGATTTAAATAGTCAGTTGACTATATATTGAGATTCTAAATCACATTAAATCACCACCGTTTAGAAAATTATTCAAAGAGTGAAACCTGCAAGTAAATTCATTTTTAATTTCTATGTAATTAAGAAAATGGCGGTGCAATTATGGTAATAGTGACGCTAGATCTACGTGGTGGAATGAAATTGAGGACTTCTCCATCAATTATTGATCACTTATATGATAGGTAACTTCAAAAATTTTCCTCCAAAATTTTCATGGAAGGAATAGAATGTTTGGTGGCTTAGCAACGTCATGACAAAGTATATGACACCAATAAAATCATGTGTATTCATCCTTACTACCTCTCATTGTCATGACATCTCACACCTAAGACGAATCATGTAAAATTATCTAGGGAAACAATTATCCTGATAAATCTTGTGAACTCATCTAGGAAAAAAAACTCCTAATAATCGTTGTGTTGAAGGTGCGACATGATAAAAATAAAGTCTTTTGTTTTTAAATAGTATAGGTTGTTATAATCTTTATATTAAAAAAATGTTGTTGGTCTAAACTAGGAAGCAAAGGAGTACATAAAATAGGAACAGTTTGAAAGAGAGAAAAATTTGAGGGATTGATACCCCTAGATTATAAATTTAGATCCTAACAAATTGTACTATTAAAAAAGACATTCTCCCTACATCATTCTTCAATAATTGAAGGAGTCGGTGCCTTGTTGAGTGGTATGAGCATTCCAATTAACTAGAGCAGATGGATTCAGCCTGATGACATGAGTATGCATGATTTACTAAATATGGGTAACATAAATGTGTAATTAGTCCTCAGCCCAAATTTCATACCTGGGGTGTACTTGGATTGGCCACGGTATGCATTTTTTTGGTGCTCATGAAAAAATGGAAAATACTATCAACCGCTATTTTGGCAGACTTGGATTTCAATAAAGAGCATAGATCATACACATTTGAGTACAAGAGGTTCTAAAAAAGGTTGGTACATCCATGTTATATTACTATTTATTCCATTTACCATGAACTGCGGGTTAATGTGTGCATTTCGTCGAGGAAATCAACCATGATTTTTACCATGTGGAAAACACATAAATTTGGAGTTTTTTTGCACATCATAAGTTTTTATTTGTGAAATTAAAAGTATGAAACTTTATTTAGGTTTTTAATAAGTAAACACGCACTCTATAATTTGAACAAATCAGTTTGGCTTTTTAATGCAGTCTCAGCATGCATTTTAGTGAAGCAAGGAAATTTTGCATTACTTCACTAAAATGCACACCTTAGCTTTTTTTCATAGTCAATTTGAGCGAATAAAATAGGAGAGTGTCATTTTTTATCATTCCTCACCTTTATGTATTTTAATAATTTGATTTTTCCCTAAAATGTTTCCCTTTAGGTTTCCCTAAGCATGCATAATTTTCCATTGGCATGCATTTTGTCAAAGAGTTTACAAGTGTGAAGAATAGTTATGTAGTGAATTTGGAACAGTTGATTCATGGCTAAGTAGGCTCATAAATGTGTAATTATGCATCAATCCAAATTCCATACCTAAGGTGTACTTGGATTGGGATGGTGTGCATTTTTGTACTGGACTTGGAAAATTGACAAATACTATGAACTCTTATTTTGGTATACTTAGATTTCATTGTTGATCATATATTTTACATAAAATAACACAATATGTTGTAGAAAAGGTTGGTACATCAATCTTATATTATTATTTATTCCATATACCATGAAATGCATGTGAATGTTTGCATTTCATCGAGTCAATCAATCGTGATTTTTACCATGTGGAAAACACATAAAGTTGGATCTTTCTTGCACGACATAGTTTTTATGTGTGAAATTAAAATTATGAAACTTTATTTAGTTTTGTAATAAGTAAACAACACTTGGAATTATGAATCATTCAATTTGTCTTTGTAATGTAGGTTGGATGTGCATTTTATAGAAGCTACTCAAAACTGTATTGCTTCACTAAAATGCACATCTAGGATTTGTTTCATGGTCAATTTGAGTGAATGAAGCAGGAGAGTGTCGTGTTTTATCATTACTCACCTCTATGTATTTTAGTAATTTCAATTCTTTCCCCAAAATGTCTCCCTTTAGGTTTCCCTAAGCATGCATAATTTTCCATTGGCATGCATTTTATTAAAGAGTTTACAAGTGTGAAGAATAGGTATGGCCAGTTTGGAAGAGCTTATTCATGGATAAGTAGGATAAAAAATGTGTAATTATGCCTCAGTCCAAACTTCATATCGAGGGTGTAATTGGATTGGCATGGTGCGTATTTTTATAACCTTGAAAATTTGACAAATACTATGAACTCCTATTTTGGTAGACTTGGATTTCATTGTATATCATATATTTTACAAAAATGAGTACAAGATGTTGTAGAAAAGGTTGGCACATCCATGTTATATTATTATTTATTCCATATACCACGAAATGCAAGTCAATGTATGCATTTCATCGAGGAAATCAGCCCTAATTTTTACCATGTGGAAACACATAAATTTGTAGTTTTCTTGCACAACAAAAGTTTTTATGCGTGAAATTAAAATTCTAAAACTTTATTTAGGTTTGTAGTAAGTAAACATTCATATTGTAGTTTGAATCATTCAATTAGTCTTTGTAATGTACGTTGGGCATGCATTTTAGTGAAGCTAGCCAAAATTGCCTTGTTTCACTAAAATGTACACCCATGTTTCTCTCATGGTCAATTTGATCAAATCAAATAGGAGAGTGTCATATTTTGTCATTCCTCACCTTTATGTATTTTAATAATTTGAATTTTTCCCCAAAATTTTCCCCTTTAGGTTTCCCTAAGCATGCATAATTTTCCATTGGCATGCATTTTGGCAAAGAGTTTACAAGTGTGAAGAATAGGTATGCAGCCAATTTGGAAGCATTGATTCATGGATAAGTTGGCTCAAAAATTTGAAATTATGCCTCAGTCCAAATTTCATACGTAAGGTGTACTTGGATTGGACCTAGTTTGTACTTTTGTACTGACCTTGAAAATTTGAAAAACACTATGAAAACATAAAAATTTGGAGTTTTCTTGCACGACATAAGCTTTTATGTGTGAAACTAAAAGTTTGAAACTTTATTTAGGTTTTTAATAAGTACACACTATGCAATTTGAACAAATCAATTTGGCTTTGTAATGGAGTCTTGGCGTGCATTTTAGTGAAGCAAGGTAATTTTGCCTCACTTCACTAAAATGCACGCCCAGGCTTTGATTCTTAGATTATTTGAGCGAATCAAACAATAGAGTGTCTATTTTTGTCATTCCTCACCTTTATGTATTTGAATAATTTGAAATTTTGTCTTGAAATTTTTCCCTTTAGGTTTCCCTAAGCATGCATAATTTTCCATTAGCATGTATTTTATCAAAGAGTTTAAAATTATGAAGAATAGGTTATAATATATTTCATATATCTTAGAAAATTTATGATATACAAGTCATATATATTTTAATTAGAGAAATTCACTCTAACATTTATTGCCAGTATTGATTTTGCATAGTAACTCATCAATGGGTCATTCACATGAAACAACTGAAATAAATACATCTCATGAGCAAATGGATAGAAATGCAACTACAGAAAATAAAAAATTTATAATTGGAGAAGCTTCAATAGATATGCCTGAAGGGTGTTTAGCAAATCAAAATACATATGCAAAGAGAAGGTCACAAGGAACCCGCTAAAGGACTTCCGTATTGAGTCTTAATAAATGGTCAAGATGGTATAACTACAAACTAAATGAGGGGAAGCCGAAATTTAAAGAAATTGGGAGATGGATTTCTAGAAAATCACTTCAAGATGTAGATGAAAATGACATTATTTCTAGGATTGGGTACTTCGTGAGCAAAAAGTGTAATAAAAAGTATAAAATTGAAGATTTTCTTAAACACCTAGATGGAATACTTGATAAAATTCAATCAATTGTTCTGGAAAAGATTCATAAATATTTTAATCCTAGGAACATGGCTTCGGTATTTATTGAATCAAGTATGACTCGTAAGGCTTTGCAATGTCTGAATTGGATTGACTCTCATGGTGTACTAAAGGGAGTTAATCCAAAATCAACTTGTAAGGAAATGAAAAAGGGTATCAAAGAAGTTGAGGGTAGTGATATGGGTTGGGAGAGAACTGATGGTTTCACATATGGATTTAGAGTCAAGCAAGTAAATTCATGTGTTTCCTTTATGGTTCAATCATATGAAAAGATGTTTCGAAATATAATCAATGAAGTTAATTTCAAACTTGGTACCGATTCTCGTGTACATTATGATCGAGGTAGGTAGGTATGTGAGATATTATTAGAGTTACTAGAGGACAGTGGCTTGATGTCTTGTATAATCCTTGGAAAATGGAATGGAAAAGAAGAATACAAACAAGTTTTAGCACATGTTGTTGATCTTGAAAATGAGGAGAACTTAATGAAACGGTTAAACAAACTTTCAGAAGATGGCATCCAGATAGAAAATGGAAGGGAAATGAAAATTAATTTGTTTGAGTGACATGATGTAGTAACCGTACGTAGTTTAGTATGCAATAATATTGTTTCTCCAATGTGAAATATTTTTTGTCCTTGGTGCACATGCCATAAAAAAGATATACACATGGTTACATATGAAATCAAAATTCAAGAAGGAAATACTCTCCATCGTATTTCTAAATTTTACGCAATGTCACCAAACTTGCTCCTCGTAAGCTATGCACATTTATTACAAGTTTTGAAATTTATGTTTATATATTTCCATTGCTTTCTTTATCTTACTATGTTCTAAAATGTCAGGAGTTGAATCATGCATCAGAAACAAGCATAAGATGGGAAGAAAAGTTGGATGAGCATATTATAGACAATCAACCAACCTTATCTGGTAGACAACTGAATATTGTGAAGAACTATCCCATTAATAGAATAAATGATGAAAAGGTACACATTTTGATAAATAATATAAATTAAGCTTCTTAGTATTTAACTAACTCGTACCTACTGAAACATGTGGTGCCAATTACAATTGACACCTGTCTCAATGTCCAAGCTTGTATATTATTCTTTCCATGTTGGGATTAGAACTATCATGAAGATGTTTTGTGAAATTCAAAGAATTGCACAATATAATGACAAGGTTCATCCGACTAGAGGCATTGAGAAATAAAAAATTGTTCAAATTGGGGAGGAGATGGAGAAAATTGGTGTTCCATCATCCATGTAATCTAGGAGAACCATACCATCATAAATGCCAAGAGTACAATGATATTTACTATGGGAAATCAGGTGGATTAGCATCTGACAAGATCCTCATTCGACATGTGGGATTTTAAAGGTTTAAAAATTATGGTAGCATATCAATTATTTTTTATGTGGGCCTTGAATATTAATAAATGATGATGTTATTATGTTTTGACTAATGATGGATGGTTATTAGTGTTATTCAGTTTGAATATAAAACTTGGTATCTAATCATATGCATTGAAACTTATGTCTTGTTTCCAGGTTATTGAAGGCCTTCTAGATGAAGAGAAGTATAAAACGTTGGTGAGGATGTGGAAGTGTTATAAAGAATTCCACATGTTACAATTGCAATGGTGTAGAGGGGATGATGCATAAGCATATGAGAAAAGGTATGTCAATTTCTATTAGTTTCATCATATTATATATTTCAAGTGGTGGTATCATTTCATTCATGATAAAAAAATTGAGCCATTGTCATTGCAGGATTGGCATCCTTGCTACCGAGTGAATTTGGTTATGTTCTTGTTTTTTAGGGGATGAGGTGATTCCTTATATGCATGTCCAAGGGACCCATGCTCTTGAGATGACATGGTCTATTCACCATTTTACTTTGGTATGGTTAAGGAATGAAGTAATGCAACATAAGCATAGAGAAATGAAAATTTTGAATAGCAACCAAGGAGGAGGAAGATGAATTGCTAAGGAGAATACACGCACATTTGAACATGATAGAATGTGTCTTGTAAATGAGATGGGAGTACAATTTTTCAATTTTTTTTATGAGATTATAAGGTAATTTCCAAAACTTTAGACAAAGAATATTTTTTCCTTCTAATATTAGAGTTCAACTCCGTATTGAATTTGAGAAGTCAAGAAATCAATTGAATGAGGAAATTGTAGCACAGTTGGCATCTCGTTTCCATGATGTCACTTGTTAACAAGTTAAACAAATATTTGACTTATGGGTAAAAAATTCTAAGACAACATTGATTGTACCACCAACAGCAAGTTTGTCCTAATTTTAAATGGTGTATTGTTCATTTTCATTTTATAGCATGAGGAGTCATAATGTGTGTGTTTAATTTTTAATATGTCCTCACAGTTCAATAACTATCTTCTGAGATCAAGGCCAATCAACAAATATGGTGAAGAGGCTTATCATGAATCACATCGCTTTGGAAAACATAAGGACAAAAATGGTGTTAAAACAAAAAAAATAGTGTGGATTTCCTTCCACTAGTGAGTGTTATGTTCATTAAATTTATTACTTATCATTATGTATTTGTAAATATAGTTGATTTTTGGTTGAAGGTACATCTCCTACTTGAACTCTGACTGTGTCCATCTCGTTGATCTCAGGAAATGAGCCAGGATAGAGTGGTAAAACAAAACATATGCAAGGGAAAGTTGTTTCTATTACCCCAATGATGCTTGATGGCAATAACAATTAAACTTTTGATGTTTCATCCTCAAGAAAATTTGCATTGCAGACGAATCAAACACAAGAAATGCAATGAGCAGTTGTTGTTGACATCCATATGACGGAAACTGTAAATTACAGTAAAAATAATGTTTCATCCTCAAGAGATGAGACAAGGAGAATTGGTAAAATACATCTTGGCAATGCAACAACTAGTGTTGATATGCCAATGATGGAAGCTATGAATCACAATAGAATGTGTGTTTAATCCTCAATAAATGGGGTGGAGGAAAGTGGTGTAAAACAAGAATTCAAGGGATATTTATTGGCTTCAAAATGATGGAATCTAATAATCATATAAAAACTGGTGTTGTTAAACCAATTAAGGGACAAGAAAAATGGAGAAAAGTGCAAGATGATCATAGAGCAACATTGTGTGCAAAATGATGAAAATAAACATATGATGTTGTTATAGACTAATAGGGAAGCCTCCATGTTCTTTTTGAATTCTCTACATGTTTCCGAATTTTAAGCTAAGTGCTAAGAATTTGCTAAGAATTTAGTCATCCAATGGATGAATGGAGAGAACCAGGTTCAAAAATATGGATTATGCAATCTGGCATGACATGTAAAAGACATTGAAAAACTCTTTAATCAGTTCCCCTTCAATCATATATATAGGAAATACAATTTAACTATTGACACTCTTTCAAAGGAAGGATTATCTGATTGGATTAGGCGTGCATTTTTGGAAGATCTCTTGGACTTTTCTAAGTAATGTGCAAAAGTAGGCCATATTTTATCTTTTCACCCAACAACAAATTTTTTGGATGAAAATGAAAATACGAAAATATGAAAGGTTGGAGAATGATTAAAATGGAAAAAAGTTGTTGACTGGCCATCACTGTATATTCCTTGAATAAGAACCAATCGCCAAACTTATCCTCAAGGTCCATTTGAAGCATTTCTCTTAATTTTGGTTGATTCTGGGTGTCGTGAATCCATAAAAACAAAAAATAAATCTTATAAATCACCAAATTTGAATATTAAAAAAAAACCTTTAGTTGTGTGTTGGTATTAAAGGTAAACTAATTTATAAAAAAACTATTCACTTCATAAAATTTATTATTCTTTGGATAAGTTGATGTATTTTATTAAAAAAACATTATATATGATATAGAGAATTTATAATAGCATTGAATTCATAAACCAATATGCCCAAAATCACTTAAAATAAGCCTCATTTGTGTGCATTCCTAAGCATGCATAGCCAAACCAGAGCTTTGGTAACTGGATGAAAATTAAAAATTGCAGTGAACCAAGCTCGTTGTCCATGATTTTGATTCAAAACCAAGACAACCATGGCCGCAATTGAAATGGGGGTGTTCTGTATTGTGGAAACAATCGAAATAGGGATATCATGTGACATGGAAATAGTTGAAACAAGAGTGTCTTGTACTATGGGAGGAATTGAAACATGGACCTTCTCCACCATGGCAACAATAGAAGCAGGGGGTTCCGAGGTTGAAAGGTTCAGAGTGGAAAATTCCAAGAGTGTGTTGATGCATGGCATGATACAAACATGTGGCCAACATGTATGCTAAATATCCTTTTAAGAGTAGGAGTCCATCGGTTTATTTTGGAGAATTCAAATTCCTAAATGTGGATATAGATTATTACATCCATAATTATGAGTACCGGGCTATGGAATTGTAAATTTTTGGGAAGAGGGTTTATCTGGACCGCGATTTGGTTTCCAAAGAAACTAAAATTCCATGCACAGGGGGGCAATGTTAAACTCTTGGGAAACCCCCAAGATAGAAAATATTCAAATGACCAATAAAATTTGTGGGAAACAAGTTGTTGTTCCCTGGAATGGTCTAAAAATGATGATGCTCCTCCAGGGATACACAAAACCATGATTCAGATTATCCTTAAAATCATTATGAATCACCATAAGAATGATATTTTGGGTGATTGCATGAGGCTAGTCATACACTAGGTTGAAGACATGGCCATAGATGTCCCTCATCTATTGGCTAAGAAATTGCACTTTTCATTACAAGAGAGTAAATTGAAGAGGCTCAAGTTCAGTTACACTAACACATTGCAAAAAAATATTAATTTATGCAACCTAGTGTTGTAGAGTAAAAATCTATAAAAACATACATTAGAAGGTCTAAAATGGAGCAAAATAATCAATAATTACCTCAACACTATTTATAGAACAATGCAGAAGGAGTTGGTATTGCCACTACATCAAATTTACATGAACAACCTTCAAAGAATGGTATGGAAGGTGTGGGAAATGACATGGGCTCAGTTGACTCTGAATAAGTTGTCGATATCACAACCTTGGCTGAAATGCACAGAAATGAAAATGCATAATAATGGTAGGAATTTGAGAACAATGATAAGGAATCGATTGATGAAAATATTTGTGCACCTATAGAGAGTCAATTTGATAGAGTTAACCCTAAAAAGTTGTCACTCGACCTAAATTCCTCCAATAAATCTGATTCAATGTCTCCAAAATATTTTTTTGATGGTATATTTTTTTTCTCTATTCGATACAATGATGCATTTCAAATAATGGTATGCCATCAAGGTGATTCCTGTATAAAAATCTATGAATTGTACAGATTGAAGGATAACCATATTCTTGATTTGGTAGGTCATGTTGCAATATTAGGGAAAACAATTGAGGATAATGAATATGCAGCCAAAAAAAATATTGTTGGCAAGGATAGAATGATTGAGGGTATCCCCTATCAAGTAGACACAATTATAGCTTAAGCAAAGATTCAAATTGACACACTCAATGGAATGTTTAAGGATGAAAAGAAAAAAGACGAAGCAACTATATAGAGACTTGAAAATGAGATAAAAAACGAGCCTTGGGTTTTGAAAGTATCACCACTAAAGACTATAGCTGGTAAGGAAGCTCAACTTCAACATGAATTGAAGAAGGAAGAAGAACTTATTAAAGTTTTAAAGGTTGAGTTTGAACAAAATTACAAAGAATTCTACACTAAATATAAATATAAGATTGTGGAATATAAAAAAATAGTGGAAATTGAGGAATACCATTAATAATAAAAATGAGTTTCTAAAAGATAAGAAAATTGAAAGGATTGTTGCAAATTTCATGGATAAAAGAGTTAGAAAAGGAAAAGAAACTCACATTAAAAAAGAAATAGTTGAGGCTCAAGGGGTCTGGAAACCGGAATAATCTGACAGCATAGTACCAATAGTGAAGGGTAAAGAGGTATGCAAACCAAAAAGTAATGCAACTATGGAGACCTTACTTTAGTATGAGAAGTCCATACAACAGTGAGAGAAGACCTTGTAGGAAGCTGCTGCAACAATGAATGTTGGAGGAATTATTTTTGGCTCATCGAAAATACATGAATCATTAAAGAACTAGCTAAAGGCAAAGGAGGCCAAAATTACAGAGCTCAAACTGAAACTATTGGATAACAGAAAACAAAAACATTTGGTATGTGAAAGTGAGAAACAAATTCTGAAATCCCAACTTATATCTTTGCAGCATAATCCCATACATCAAGTAGTTTTGTACACTCCAAATGATTCAGAGTTGAGGGATCAACAACTGGAGAAGGAGGTACAACAGGTTTACAATTAGCTAATGTTCAATATGATCTAAGATCTATGAAGCATGTTCTTGAAAAAAAGGACAAGGGGAACAAGGACAAGTGTAGGAAGAATGTGGATATGTTGAAGAAATATATAGATCATAAAGTTAGATTGCAAACCAGTTTGTGAATTTATGCAAAGAAAGTGAAAGAGCTAGAACAAAAATTATAACATGTGCTTGATGCAACTTCTGAAGAACCGAAATATTCTAGCAAAGGCAAGAGAGATTGTAATCAATTTTTTTCTTCTTGAGCGGAGGACCTATAGAAACCTCCCAAGTAGCCTAGATTTATAGACTAACATTCTGTGTATATAATGTATGTGTAAATACTATTAAAGGTGTAATATAAATTACAAGTGTTTCTCGACACTATATATTTTTGGATGTAGTCAATGTGATTGTTTATTAATATTCTCCTCTTAAAATAAATGTACTTTTATTACTGGAAAAAAATATGTTGTTAATGTGTATTTCGACATTTATTATATTTCCAAAATATGGTTATAAAAACAAACTATGTGGAAAATTATGCATGCTTAGTGAAATATATAGAGGCAAATTTTAGGGCACAAATTGAAAATGTTAAAATTGATAAAGGTGAGGAATGAGAAAAAAGACATTGTCTTATTTAATCACTCCAATTACCCAATAAATAAAGTATGGTTGTGCATTAATGAAGCAATACAATTTTGGATCGCTTCACTAAAATGCATGCCCAACCTAAAATACAAATCCAAATTGAATTATTCAAATTGAACAATGTTTTTCTACTAATTAAAAACCTAGATAAATTTTGAAACCACTAATTTCACACATAAAAACTTATGGTGTGCAAGAAAACTCCAAATTTGTGTGTTTGCCACATGGTAAAAATTAGAGTTGATTACCTCGATGAAATTCACACATTGACCTGTATTTCATTGTATATGGAATAAATTATATTATAGCATGTATGTACCAACCTTTTCCACAAAATCTTGTACTCAGTTCTGTATGATCTATGCTCTACAATGAAATCCAAGTCTGCCAAAATAGTGATTGATAGTATTTGTCATTTTTTCATGGGCGCCACAAAAATGCACACTACAGAAAATCCAATTAAACCTCAAGTATGACATTTGGACTGAGGCCTAATTACACATTTCTAAGCCTACTTATCCATGAATCATCTCTTTCAACTTGGTTGCATATATATTATTCGCACGTGTAAACTCTTTGACAAAATGCACGCCAATGGATAATTATGCATGCTTAGGGAAACCTTCAAGGAAAAATTTTGGGGAATGAATTCAAATTATCAAAATACATAAAGGTGAGGAATGAAAAAAAAATACACTCTCCTTTTTTATTCACTCAAATAAACCAAGAAACAAAGCATGGGAGTGCATTTTAGTGAAGTAAGGAAAAATTGCCTTGCTTCACTAAAATGCATGCCCATACTGTATTACAAAGCCAAATCGATTTGTTAAAACTGCAAAGTGTGTGTTTACATATTACAAGCCTAATAGTTTGAGACTCTTTATTTCACACATAAAAACTAATAGTGTGCAAGAAAACTCCAAATTTATGTGGTTTACACATGGTAAAAATCAAGGTTGAGTGCCTTGATAAAATGCACACATTGACCTATAGGTCATGGTATATGGAATAAATAATAATATAACATGGATGTACCAACCTTTTCCACAACCTCTTGTACTTAGTTATGTATTATCTATGCTCTACAATGAAATACAAGTCTGTCAAAATAGTGATTGATAGTATTTGTCTTTTTTTCATGGGCACCACAAAAATGCACACTGTGTCCAATCCAATAACAGCCCAGGTATGAAATTTGTACTGATTCCTAATTATACATTTAGGAGCCTACTTATCCATGAATCATTTCTTCCAACTTAGTTGCATACATGTTATTGACACATGTAATCTCTTTGACAAAATGCACACCAACGGAGAATTATGCATGATTAGGGAAACCTAAAGGGAAACATTTCAGGGAAAGAATTCAAATTATTAAAGTAAATGAAGGTGAGGAATGAAAAAAAATACACTCTCCTATTTGATTTTCTTAAATATACTAAGAAACAAAGGTTGGGCATGCATTTTACTAAAGTAAGGAAAAATGGGCTAGCTTCACTAAAATGCTTTCCCATACTACATTATAAACCCAAATTGATTTGTTCAAACTATAGAGTGCGTTTTTACTTATTACAAACCTAAATAAAGTTTCAGGATTTTAATTTCACACACAAAAACTTATGGTGTGCAAAAAAACGCCAAATTTATGTGTTTTCCACATGGTAAAACTCAAGTTTGAGTGCCTCGATGAAATGCACACATTGAACTGCAGTTCATGGTACATGGAATAAATAATATTATAACATGGGTGTACCAACATTTTTCCACAAACTCTTGTACTCAATTATGAATGGTCTATGCTATACAGTGAAATCCAAGTCTGTCAAAATAGTGGTTGATAGCATTTATCATTATTTCATGGGCACCACAAAAATATGCACCGTGGATAATCCAATTACACCCCGGGTATGAAAATTGGATTTAGTCCTAATTACACATTTATAAGCCTACTTATCCATGAATCCTCTCTTTCAACTTGGTTGCATACGTATTCTTCACATCTGTAATCTCTTTGACAAAATGCAAACTAATGGAGAATTATGCAAGCTTAGGGAAACCTAAAGGGAAACATTTTGAGGAAAGGATTCAAATTATTAAAATACATAAAGGTGAGGAATGACAAAACATGACACTCATATTTAATTCGATCAAATAGACTAAGAAACAAAGCCTGGGCATGCATTTTAGTGAAGCAAGGCAAAATTGCCTTGCTTCACTAAAATACATGCACAGACTACATTGCAAAGACAAATTGTTTTGTTCAAAATACATAGTGTGTGTTTGCTTATTACAAACCTAAATAAAGTTTCACACTTTTTATTTCACACATTAAAACTTATGGTGTGAAAGAAAACTCCAAATTTATGTGTTTTCCACATGGTAAAAATCAAGGTTGGGTGCCTCAATGAAATGCACACATTAACCTGCATTTCATGGTATATGGAACAAATAATAATATAACATGAATGTGCCAACATTTTCCACAACCTCTTGTACTCATCTCTGTATTATCTATGCTCTACAATGAAATCCAAGTCTACCAAAATAGTGGGTGATAGTATTTTCCATTTTTTCATGGGCACCACAAAAACACACACCATAGCCAATCTAATTACACCAGAAGTATGAAATTTGGATTGACGCATAATTACACATTTCTAATCCTACTTATCCATGAATCATCTCTTCCAACTTGGTTGCATACCTATTCTTCACACATGTAATATCTTTGATAAAATGCATGTTAATGGAGAATTATGCATGCTTAGGGAAACCTAAAGGGAAACATTTCTAGGAAAGAATTCAAATTATTAAAATACATAAAGGTGAGGAATTATAAAAAAGACACTTTCCTATTTGATTCGCTCAAATAGACCAAGAAAGAAAGCTTGGTTGTGCATTTTAGTGAAGCAAGGCAAGAGTTCCTTGCTTCACTAAAATGCACGCCCATACTGCATTACATATCCAATTTGATTTGTTCAAAATAGAGTGTGTGTTTACTTATTGCAAACTTAAACAAAGTTTTAGAAAGTTAATTTCACACATAAAAACTTATGCTGTGCAAGAAAACTCCAAATTTATGTGTTTTCCACAGGGTAAAAAGCAGGGTTGAGTGCCTCAATGAAATGCACACATTGGTCTGTAGTCCATGGTATATTGAATAGATAAAATTATAGCATGGATTTACCAAGCTGAGTAAAACTCTAAAAACATCTATTTTTACTCTTTGATGATACTTGAAGTTTTTGAGAATTATGTATATTGATGTATTAATCATGTTTAGATAGACATCTCTGTATTTTGAACAAAGAAATATACTGGAACTATAGGTGATGCCTATCTGGGATGAAATATGTGTACTTGCATATATCTATTCATAATATAAATTTCAAAGAACATAAATATTATCAAGTGATATTGGAGAAAAGAACATAAATATTTGCACTTTCCATCTTCAATTTATGTATTATTCGTAATATTTCATAAAAAAAAATTATATTTCTTTTGTCTATGAACTTATGAGAGTATCTTATTTCAATTATGAAGATCAATATTGCATACTTGTTATCAGTAATCTCTTGATAAATGTCTTTGAATATATTTCCAAGGAATGGATATTTGTTGTGTATTGTATTGGGTAAAGCCAATGATATGAGTATAATGATCATCTATTTCTGCAGTTCATGGTATATGGAAAAGATAATATTATCACATGGATATACTAGGCCTTTTCTACAACCTCTTGTACTCGTTAATTTAAAATGTATGATCCACAAAGAAATCAAAGTTTGTCAAAATACCAGTTCATAGGATTTGTCAATTTTTCAAGGTCGGCATAAAAATGTACAATAGGGCCAATCCAAGTACATCCCAAGTATGAGATTTGGACTGATGAATAATTATTTTTTATGAGCCTACTTATCCATGAATCAAATCTTCCAGATTGGTTGGATACCTATTCTTCACACATGTAATCTCTTTGACAAAATGACAATGAAACAAAGCCTAGGCGTGCATTTTAGTGAAGCAAGGAAAAATTGCCTCGCTTCACTAAAATGCATGCCTAGGCTGCATTACAAACCTAAATTGATTTGTTCAAACTAAAAGTGTTTGTTTACTTATTGAAAAAATGAATAAAGTTTTAGACTTTAATTAATTTCACACATAAAAAATTATGGTGTGCAAGAAAACTCCAAAATTATGTGTTTTACACATGTTAAAAATCAGGGTTGATTGCCTCAATGAAGTGCACACATTGACCTGCAGTTCATGGTATATGGAATAAATAAAAATATAACATGTATATACCAACATTTTCTACAACCTCTTGTACGCATTTATGTATAATATACTCTCTACATTGAAATTCAATTCAACCAAAATAGTAGTTCACAGTACTTGTCAATTTTTCAAGGTCAGTACAAAAACGCACACCAAGGCCAATCAAATTTTACCCCGGGAATGAAATTTGGACTGAGGCATAATTACACATTTATGAGCCTACTTATCCATGAATCAACTCTTCCAAATTGGTTGCATACCTATTCTTCACACTTGTAAACTCTTTGACAAAATGCATGACAAATGAAAATTATGCATGCATATGTAAATCTAAAGGGATAATTTCAAGGGAAATTTTTAAATTATTAAAATAAAAAAATGTGAGGAATGAGAAAAAAAATACACTCTCCCATTTTAGTCCCTCAAATTGACCAATAAATAAATCCTAGGTGTGCATTTTAGTAAAGCAAAGCAGTTTTGGTTAGCTTTACTAAAATGCACGTCAACCTGCATTACAAAACCAAATTGAATGATTAAAACTTCAGAATGTGTGTTTACATATTAAAAACCTAACTACAGTTTCAGATTTTTAATTTTACACATAAAAGCTTATGCTGTGGAAGAAAACTCCAATTTTTTATGTTTTGATGAATTGTTGTGGGAGGCTATGCAAATGCATGCCCTTTTACACCAAGTCTCCACAAACGGTCTAAAAAGATAAAATTACACTTTTCATAGCTCAATTGTTTGCATATGATTCTAGGTTATGAAAAATTAACACTTGGAAACTATACCTAAAATATATAACCTTATTGAAGCAAGACAACTTGATAGTATTTGCAAATTTTTCATGGGAGGCACAACAATGCACACCAGGCCAATCTGACTACAACCCTTATAAACCCTTAGTTGCTTCGGTAAAAAATAAAAAGCAATGTAACAAACTTTAGATAGAAAGTTTCTCTTTAAGAAAGTAGGGGGTGCATTTTTCTAAGCCTACTTTGAATAATTGCACCTTGTTTTAACAATGATTTTTTGAAAATTAGAAATTATGGCAATTTCACATTTTTTATGAAAATCTAAAATATTGTTTTTTGTGCACAGCATGGAAGTTTAGGTGACTGGAGAGAAAAATATATAAATAATGCACTAACAAGGTTGGGCATGCGTTTTGTAAATCACTTCATAGTTTTTGGACACTGTTGAAAATGGGGAAGATATTTTATATTTTGGACATCAAGAAATTTTTGTTCTCAAACCAAAAAAATATAAGTGTAGGGAGGTAAAAAATAAGAAATACACCTTCTCCAACTTGTAGCACTGAAATTGTGCAAAATTTAAACCCTCGGAGTGAATTTTAGTAGATTGGGCAATTTTACCCAAATTCCTCATAGGTCCTTGACTTGGATGGATTTTATGCAAAAAATGGAAAAGAACTTCAAAATTTTGAGGTAGGTTTTTGTCAACAATATAACAATATTTCGATATCAAGTTTCACTTTTAAGAAATGACATCTATGCAAACTAGGGCATGCATTTTTGTAAGCCTTCATTGCAAATTTGTACCTTGTTTTAAAAATGGTTTAAATTTTTTTGAGAAACTATGGCACTTTGACATTTTTTATGAGTTCTTGTAAACCTTGGGAATGTAAAGGGTCGTATTTTCAATCTTGGATCAATTCTTCTTATAGATTGAAGGATATTCCTTGTTTTGTCAGTTGGGCAATATTGATCCACTGAATCTTGTATTGTTTGAAAATATAACAAAGAATGTTCTAGAACAAGCTTGAATATCATTGGTGGTTTTAAGGAATTATACAAATTAGAGCATATTCCTCATAATGTTAGAGTTGTTACAACTCCTCTTTTTTAGCAAACTCATGTTACATCTCTTGTTTTTTTAGCAATTTTTAGTGTTGTAAGGTAATTATCTTTTAAGTTCTACTCTATGTTTTGTGTAAGTGTAGATCCTCACATGGCATGTTTTGTTGATTCTAGAAATTTGTAATAAGTAGTTTTTAGGAAAGTTTGAAGAGAGTATAAAAGGATCTTCTCAATATCCCACGGGCTAGAAAATGTATATTATCATTCAAAATTTCAAATTTCATATGTAAAAAACAAATCTTGGAAAGCAAACAGAACATTAATATATCGTAAATAATTGAATATAACAAATAAATCATTCATATATACTAAATAATAGAATTTAACCCATATATTACACCAGATAGTTTAATAAATATTAATAAAAGGTCAATATGTTTACAAGTCCAAATGAAGTACACCAATCCTCATCCATAATCCATAACATTGATGGACAAGATCCCATTGGTGTGAATCCCATGAAAAGTGTACTTGCACATGAGCATGTAGATTATTATACAAATGATGAAATTTAAATGTTGTTCCCACTCTCCATTTACCAAGAGGTTGAGTCTGATCACTTGAGCCTGAAGTTGGAATATATCTATCAAGAAAGGTTGGACATGTATAGAAAAAAACATCCTTAAGATTCACATGGCCTTCTATGATGAACTCCAACGAATTATTATTATTTACAATCCCGAGAGGTACATAATGCATTGCAATTACTTCAAAAGTAACCACGACACTTTCCTATGAACAAGGAATTTCCATATACAATTCACTGCATATAATGTTATGAGACCTTATGTGATTGAAAAAATTGTACGAAAGAAGATGAATATTGTGATTATGTACTCGATTGGGCTGCAGTTCTCCAAGATATGGTGGCAATGCAATATGTGTTCCAGGATCTGTAAAGGCACCTAAAATAGAAATGCCAACTTCATTGTCACCTTTTGTTATAATAAGCTGGAAAGAGTTGTGCTTATCATTACTCGTAACAATAAAACGACAAAAAAAATCCTTTTTGAGTGCTCGTGCCCCACCTTTTAATAGATATCACAGTAAAGAAAACATCAACAATGCCTAGAAGAAAACATAATATAAAATTAGATACTATAAAAGAAATTTTCATATATAAGTTGAAAAAAATATATTAAAATATATAAATGTATACTCACCATCAATGATATTAGTTGGTATCAACAAACCTTGTGTTGTATAAAACACCCCATGTGGATGCAAATTCATACATTCGGGAACATGGTGGCCTCTACCAATAAAATCTAGATGATTTTCAAATATTCTTACACAACAAAATGTTCCACGATTGGAATTTTTAGTGACTCGTCTTCAGACAGTCCAGTAAATTTTTCATAATAAATAGAGAGATACATGCCTACCTTTATCATAAAATGAAATGGATTTATGTTGGGCACCAAAATCCCATCCATTTGAATGGATTTATTTCTACCAATATTCACAAAACGACCATTTCTCGATAAGGGTGTCACATATGAACAAGATCCTATATAAAACACTCACTTGATGACTGCAGTGGAATGTTTTGTATTATTTTTATCTGACCCACTTGAAGATATCTATGATTTTATTTGAGATAGTGAAGGATAATGTAGCATAATCTTTTCACTTTCATTTGCAAAAACCATTTGAATAGGAAGAACATCATATATACTATGTGCCCATGTGTCACTGGTACCAACAGTGTAAAGGATCAAATCATCACCACAACGAACCAAGCATGCCAACTCTAGATTTCCTATATGGGACTCATCTATAACTTTCCGTATAATAATGTCTTCTAAACCATCATCTCCTTTAAGAAGAGTAATTGTATCAAAGTTTGGAGAGTTTCCCATAATAGACTACAGAGTTGAATGACATCTAAGTTGATAAGGTATCCCCCTATCATTAGATTGGATCTTAAAATAATTAACGCTAGATACTTCATCGTCACTCCAACAATCAATTTTTGCAATTCTAGACAATTGTCGTGACTTTCGTCTCTATATAAACAATTTGCTTCATGTTTCATCTCTTTTCTTGTTTAGCAAACTCTTCAACAAGTATTCGGAAAGCTTCTTCGACAACTTCTGGTGGCAATGACTTTTTCTCTTTATGCGGCAATGGATTAGGGTCTGCATTGAACATGATTAAATTCTTAAAATGTAAAAACCTACAATCATAACAAATATTCCCAAATGTGATGCACAAATTACACATGAGATCTCTTAATTCAAAAGGAAGAGATAAAAAATAAAGTATTTTTATAGGCATAAATTATAATATATGTTAAATATTATGATTCAGCATTTATTGAATTCTAAGGATATATGTTGGTTTTCCGGAAATATGATTCTCACACCATAAACAACAAAATCTTAAGACATGAAATTATAATATAATTAAATACTAAATAACCTATCAACCCTGATGCAAGTGTTTATGTGTAACATCACCCCAGAACCAGGAGAGATTATGGGATCCATAGTAGACTATGAGGGGGGATTTTCACCTCATAGCAAAAGAATTGTGTGATGGAGGGAGATAGTGTTTGATGCAATCGTCCCTACATGGATTAACGGAGTTAATTCCCCAATTTCACTTTTAATTTGATATAAACTAGTGAATCCATCATACAACTACATAATCACTGCATACAACTGCTAGAAATTGGAATTCTCGAGTGTGGCAGTAGTGCAGATAGATGATGTAGTCAAAATATCATCCTAGTACAACGTCAATGATTACTTAGCAATGAATGGGTGTTCCACTTAAATGAATTTCAGTAACAATGGTCTATTTCTTAATTCTATCGTACCTACTTGGATTGAGTGGAGTTAATTTCCCCCATTTCACTTGATGCCACTAGTCCTTCTTGGATTTAGGGAAGTTAATTCCCCATATTTCACCTAATGCAACCATCATACCATGCAATCAGCGTTGCTTGGATTATTGGATTGGTAGTTAATTCCCCCAATTTCACGTGTACTTCGCTATTCTGGCACAAGAGGCAAATGAGCACCAGAATTCTCAAGCATGTGAGGAAAATAGATGATGTAGTGAAAATATCATCCCAGTATGACCCCATTGCTTGGAATCAAAGGGATGTTCCATTTATATGGGTTTCATGAGCGATAAATTATCATTTTTAGCATAATGTATGAGCAACACGGTAACGACCCTAAGCTTATAAAAGAAAAAAATCTATGGCCATCATACACTCATAATGTGCATTTCATAATGACAAGGTGGTGGACATGGCCCCACAACATCAAGCACGCTCCCTTCGAGGGAGCTCCAATCAACCAGAAGTAGACTTTCGTTCCTCTGGGATGTCCTCTCATCCTATCCTCCACGCACATTTATCCTGATTTGAATGGTTGCAGCAAGAGAATCTAGAGGGTGATGGGCACTGGAGTGTGGAATAGGGTTCCTACTAGACCACGCGACTTCTTATGCGTAGGCTCATGTTGTCACTGGAGAAGAAAAAAAACATAGTGGTGTGTAGCATCTTAGCGGTGAAGAAGCCATGGTCATTAGAGAAAATTTGAGTTATAAAATGGGCCTCCTAAGGAAATAATAAAATAATATTTAAAACAACAAATTAATATTTATGAATTTTGGAAGAAAAGAGAAAAAAACTACTTTTTCTTCGTATTTTCAACATATCTCCCTGTGGTTTTACTCAAGTTTTGAGTGGGAGCACTCTATGGATGCGGAATTCGATTTCACATCCAACAAGTACCAAGAATGCATACTTTTGATGGACCGCACCTCATGAAAAATGAGAAATTCCTGAAAAAATGTGTTACTAGTGCATACTTTTAATGGACACCGCCCCACGAAAAATGAGAAATACCTAGGAAAAAAAGTGTTACTTTGACAAAACATGTTTTTTTCGAGTATTTCTCATTTTCCATGGGGTGGGGTCCATCAAAAATATGCAGGGTGGGTACTCATTGGATGCTGAATTGATTTTCGCATCCAACAAGTGCTCCTGCTCAAAATTTGAGTAAAACCATAGGGATATATGTGGAAAATACGAAGAAAAAAAGTATTTTTTCATGACAAATATGCCAAGTAAACCATTATGGTTGACTCTTTTATTGAAATTCTATTGGTTATTGAATTCAATGGCTCTTTGTTTTATGAGGTGGCTCTTTTTCTTATGAGGATCATTTTAGACCCTAATTTTTCTCTAATGAATCATTGACAGGGAAATGGATATTCTCCTAGCAGTGATGGGTGTAAATACAGAGAAACCCCATCTCTCCACAGAGAGAAAGGAATCGGGTGATGAGTAAGTAATGGTGGATATTACAGGAGAGCACAAGGATCCAATGGTCGACTCAGGCGAGTGTGGTGATCCACTAGTCGACTCAGATGAGCATAAGGACCTTGAGGTTGCTTCAGGTGAGCATAGAGAATCTACAATGCACCTTGTTGGACCGAATATTTTCAGCTCTACTTATGCACAAGGCAATAAATAGAGCTCCTAGTCAAAATTTATGTTGTTATTTCAGTTATGGTTTATGTATTTTATGTTTTACATACTTTATTTTTGTCAAAGACAGTCACAAGACAATCTACAAATTTTGGTTATCAAACTGATATTTGGGGAAGGGGGTGATTTCTCTCTATTGAGCATCTCTTTCCCCTCTGCTAGTTTTTGTTTTTTGGCTATCAAATTGAGACTTAGGCAAGGGGGTCATGTCTCTTTGTTGAGGATCCCTTTTCCCTCTGCTATTTTTTTATTTACTCATAAACAAGATCGATGTTTAACCATATCCTAGTAGCGTGTATGCAATTTATGTATACTAACCTTACTTTAGAACATTTGGTTTCCTTCCTCCTTCCATCCAACATTTTAGATATGCATTGGTCCAAATATATTTCTGCTTATACATTATATAAATATCTTTAAATTACAGTGCATATAAATAACTTTACATTATTCTGCATAAAACAATTACTCTGCATACACATTATATAAATTTGCATTAGTTCAAACAAATTTATGCATATACAATTTAGATTTGCATTGGTCCAAACTGATTTATGCATATACATTATATAAATATCTTTAAATTATTCTACATATAAATAAATTTACATTATTATGCGAAGGAATAAAATTAGTCTTATGGAAAAATGACACCACCTCTATCGAGGAGTGGATCAAGGGATCACAATGATCTATGAGGCGAAAGGACTGACGGTGTTCATGGATGCAAGAATGGGGGAGGTTCCCATGCCTTTCTAGCTGAACCACCAGGGGGATTTCAGATCGGGGTATTCTGATCCCTTTGGAGGTAATGGGAGGAGAGGGACCGAACAATCAAGAGCCAAAATCGAGAGCTACTTCAATTGAATGAAGTTCGAGCCAGTGCATGCCTAAATCATCCCTAATACCCTCGATGCATATTGTATAGAGAAAATTCAGGGATCGTATCCAATATATGCAATATCATGCGCTCATAGGAAAATTTGTGGGAATGCTACCCTTGGAAAAATCCCTAGTTTGGTGGATAAACTCAACTTGAAAACCTCGGGGACACTATGATCTCCAACTAGGGTCTAAAGGATTTTTCACCATTTCTTTTATGAATATGGAAGACAAAAATAGAGTTCTAAATGTAGGACCTTACATCTTTTACTCAGTAGGCTTGTTCCTAAGACCATGGGAGGAAAATTTCTTCCTAGAAAAGGAGTACATGAGAGTTGCATCGGTTTGGATTCATCTTTACTCTCTCCCAAGTGAGTATTGTAACTCTGAAATTATGGAAGATATTGTAAACAATTTGGGGACCTTTATCAAAATTATTAACAAAATAAGGCACAGAGATACGCGGCCTATGTGAGAATATGTGTATATATGGATTTATCCAAAGAATTATCAGAATCCATAAAGATGTCATGGGAGGGTTAAGACTGGGTGCAAACCCTAAACTATGAACAAATTTTGTTCAGGTGCTGCATGTTATAGCTAATTTTACCACGCTTGGTATATCACATATTTATGGCCTTCCATGTCCCTCTGCAAACTCCTTGAACCCCCTTTACTCAAGTTATACTTTGATGTCCAAAGAAAGCCCCCAAAAAACACTTGTTTATGTGTATACATGACTTTTAAAGCAATATCTGTGTGTACACATAACTTTTAAGCCAAAACCCGTATACATCGAGAAATGTGCATGAAGACAAAAAAAAATTGGAGTTTTTCTCAAAGAGTCCCAAATAACTTGGCTCTTGGCCTTCCATGTGCCTTGAGAATGCTTGAACTCACCCCTCCATTGCCTATTTGGAGTGATATATATTGAGCCTCTTGGATACATTGAAGGAGGAGAAATTGGAGAGCAAGGAAACTATAGTTCATTGTTGCCTCACTTGTTTACGCTTGAGTCTGCATCCCTTTGTCCCTTTGGAGCACATAGTGATGCTCTTCCTGAGCTTGCCATTGTGATGGAGGATTGAAGTGGTGGAGGACTCAGTTTATCTGGTTCGAAGAAGTGCTAACAGAGTTTGTCACTATTGTATATCTCTTTTATTAATAGAAATATCCATTTCCTGTCTAATACATGTGCATAAATATGAATATTGTATCCATGGATGTATTTATGTGCTTATACATTATGGTTTATATGTGCTAGAGTATTCCTGACACTTTGATATATATCATGATTTTCATGTTTGCTGGTGTTGAGAGTGAATTGTAAATGCAAGCGTGTTGGAAAATCTCAACAGGGATCTATATCAACCGTCTAGAATAAGGTACGCTTCAAATCCCTTATTGTTAGATGTATTTATTTCTATTCTATATTGGAATGGATTGATTTATCGTGGCATTCAGTCTATTGTGGTACACCCCAATCCACAGGAAATTGATCTCAGTAATAGAATTGGTGATTCCACTGGGGAGGATCCTTGTTTTTCTTTGGGGTTTGGGGGCACAATGTGCTTGACTTGCTCTCAGTTTCTCCCCATTTATGTGTCGTATTTAGTAGTATTCTCATCCATTGACACTCCCCTAGAGTGGTTTGACCCTAGGCTTGCTTTTTATCACTTTCTTCTCTGTATACGTAGTTTTTTGGCTAAAAGTCATGTACATACATAGGTTTTTTGCCAAACGTTGTGTATACATGCAAGTTTTTGGCCAAAATTTGCGCACATGCGCTATTTTTCTTTTAACAGTCGCAGGCATCCTCCCTTTTGGTTGATTTTGATGTGGGAAGTTATTGTTGGGTGGGTTGTGAGTGTGGTTGGGTCTTCCTGGGTACTAATGTTTTCTACTGACTGCTTCTTTTGTGACCAGAGACTGATGTTTCATTGATTTTTCTTTGAAAGTAGTTCTAGTCATTTATCTCCTTTTTGTTTTTCTATTCGTGCATTAGTATTTTTGTCTCAGTGTCTTGCTTGGCTTGTGTTTGATTCTTGCTAAAGAGACTAAGAATTTTAATGACTTCTATTGCATTTTCTTTCTTTTATATTGAAAATACAAAATAATTATATAGTAGCATTCTTACTTGAATCTCACATATGGATTTAAGGAGGTACTTGCATTGGATTGCTTGGATGAGATTTGCGTTTAGGATTTCATATAGAAGGGATTGCATTAGCATTCATAAAGGAATAAATATTTATGCATCTCATGTGGTGGCATACCCCTTTCTTCATATTTAAAGACAAAATTGCACTTGGAATTGTTTGTTAGGTGTGCATATTTACTTTCACTGTTGAGTCATAACATCATTGGTTCCACAATCATTTACCTTGGAGTAATCATAGCCACTAAAATCAATGCTTAATTTAAAATGAATTACACATTTTTATTTGATAGGGTACATCAACAAGATTAGGTTTTAGAGTCTTGGAATAGTTCATTGTGAGTAAATTCTCCAAGGCTACTAAACAAAACAAGTAGGTTTCTATCCAGGTGAGAGAGTGAAATCCTTGGTATAATTAGTGTTATCAGGAAGCTCCTCTTACACAAGATTTAAGTAAGAGGAAACGTACATGATTGTGGTTCGAATAGCCCTTGGCCAATTTTTGTGAGTATCAGAGATATTTCCAAGATATTATTCTTATCTGGGGGATTTTGAGGTACCAGTTGGTGCTTTTGAGCTATGGGATTTGCCACCCTGCCCATATGGTAGATCCAACCTATGATTATCTGCCTGATCATTGGTTAAATTGGGGTGACCTTAGTTACTTTACCTAGGTATCGCATGGGGTACTTGTTGAGGTTATTCTGTGAGTGTCTTTCCAGGTAGGGGTCGGACAGCACAGTCGCTTTACGCGTTGAAGCTGAGGGCCACTATAATTGGTTACACACCTCTGCTTGTAGTGTATGGGAGTTTCAGGTCTCTCTTAGGCAATACATACATGCTACATTTAGGAGCTCATTTATCCTCTCTCTGGCTTGTCTACATATGGTTGTATATTTTCTTAGGAGTATTATCTTTGTTCTCTAGTTGGATTTAGGGCTCGCGGTTACTTTAGTATATTTATGTTCTATTGAGTTTGGGTCCTTTTATGTTTGGCATGCCTTATATCACTAATAGTATCTTGTCACCCGCTCCAGGTCCTAGTGTGGACCCTGGTGTTGGACTAGGCGATACCACAACCCCTTACCTTGTTCATAGATCCAGAAGTGGTCATATTCCATCCTCTACTCCATTTGCGGAGGATTTCCACTCGCTTCATCCAGCCTTAACACTAGTGTTCACCCTCACAGGGGTGGTAGTGGATACATGAACATTGAGTATACACCTTACATTCCTTCTTATGTCCCATCGTCCATCACACTGTTTCTTTTTATGTATTTTCCATGATCAGTCCTCCATATACTCTATCGTTTGGACTCTTTACTGACTATTTCTAGTTGTTTTAGACTAATATTATTGTCATGTAGGATCCATTTTTTATACACTCTCGCTGAGGATTTGACCCGTTCGTGCCCATCACAGGTATAATTTTGAACTGGCATATAGGTTAGGACTCCATATCCTCTAGTATTATGCATTTCCTTATGACCATTTCACCTTGACCTTAGGTACGAACCCACTTCGTGATGTCATGGAACCTTCATACTACTACTAGAAGTGACATTTGTGTAAGTGGTAGAGCTTTCCTATATATGGGTGCCCTAGTTAGATCCTATTTTTCATTTGGTACCCATGTTGAGATTTCTCCTTTAGGTTTCGAGAGTCCCTTTTAGTCCTGCCATGTCCTTGAGAAAGAGCTTCATACTCCTCTTGAACTTTATGTTGCCCATCTCCCACAAGGACTCCCTTGTATATCAAGTTGTAATTTCATTTCATGTGTGTTTCTTACCTAACTGAGCTTTATGTCAGCTCCCTGCTTCAGAGTTATAAGCCATGTAGCTTGATCTTGTCTCATTCCTAGCCAAGAAGAGCCCTTTATGTATCCTTTGCAACTTGATCACCCCTTACTGGGAGGAGACCTTCCCATGAGTGTCCTCATCCTGCACATGCTTCCTTGCATTGAGCATAGGTTTGCTCCACTAACTAGAACTAGTTTTCTTTTCCGCGACACTCATATCCTCCTAGCTATATACTATCAACACTTTAATTCATTTTCAAGCTTTTCAAATCTGAAAAAGTCCCCAAAAAAAATCAAAAAATATAAAAACCAGACGGGACATGATATTGTCTTTGGCAGCTATCGAGTCGTGTCGCCTTCGAACAAAGCACTTTATATCGCATCCATTGGTTGGGTTGTTAGTATGAATTTAGGATCTATACTTATTACTCTGAGTTTTCTCCACTGAGTGGTTATGCTTCCAGTCCCTATGGAGCCTCTGTGGATGCCTCCTGTGTTGTAGAGATGTCTCAGTTTGCATATCGAGTCTATGTTTCCTACCTTTAGTCACCATTTTCCTTATTCTCTTGTTCGAAGGAAGTTTATCCCAAGTCATCCATTCCTCATTTATCTTGACTTTTCATTTCAGCCATTACTGGTACAGTTTACTGCCTCGTGCACATCTTGTTCGTTTCAGTTCTTTCACATTATCCAGTGTTGTTGATTACCTCGTGTTGGTTGATGGGGGATTCCCTAATTCCCTCCTTCCAGCAGATTCCATTCATCAACTTCAGATCATTTATTATGGAATAGGATTCTAGAGTCCATTTGAGTGCCTTGAGACTTATAGTCATCAGTGGTAGGTTCTCTCTCCATCGTCGGCTTTTGGAATACATCAATGTCCCCTGGTCAATGGATTCTTTCAAGTAAGTTAACATCAACACATATATTCACACGTGTTAGATTGCAAGTTGTACCTTGATTCCCATTATCATTATCGGTGGGATATATCATGTCTGTTAACAGTATACATCAATGATTGGTAATCAGACGATGGACCATTGTGTTCAACCTCGACACCTTTATTCGTGTGATGGGACCTGTACTCATAGCGATTTGCGTAGAAGAACTCCGATATTGGTGGAATTCCACATATGCTACCTCCTTGATCGTGTCAGTATTCATGATATTTCAACTCTCATGACCAGATTCCAGTGTATTACTAGATATCTTCATCCACTATGGTTATCTTGTCTATTGTATATTGTATGTGGCGATAACCACACATGACATTTGTATATCATGCCTATTCATGGCCATTGTACTATTATGTATGCGGGACTCCTATATGTATAGTTGCAGTCATATGCATAGATTTATCATTGTATTGTACTAATGAGTGGTTGGTTCTTCCACTTGGGTCTTCATCACTCCATTTCTGGGATGGATATAATGTATTTCGACCATCATGTTACCCCTATGAACTCACACATTAGGTGGAATCTATTATAGCTGATTTTACCACACTTGGTAGATCACATCTTTATGGCCTTCCATGTCCCTCTGCAAACTCCTTGGACCCCCTTTTCTCAAGTTATACTTTGATGTCCCAAGAAAGTCCCTAAAACAACACATGTTTATGTGTATACGTGACTTTTAAAGCAATATTTGCGTGTACACTCAACCTTTGAGCCAAAACCCACGTACATTGAAAAATGTGCATGGAGACAAACGTTTTTGGAGTTTCCCTCATAGAGTCTCGAATAACTTGACTCTTTTCCTTCCATATTCCTTGAGAACGCTTGGACTCGACCCTCCATTGCTTATTTGGAGTGTTATTTATTGAACCTCTTAGATAAATTGAAGGAGGAGAAATTAGAGAGCAAGGAAACTATAGCTCATTTTTTCCTCAATTGTTTATGCTTGATTCTATATCCCTTTGTCCCTTTGGAGCACATAGTGCTGCTCTTCCTGAGCTTGCCTTTGCTTTGTGAGCTTTCCATTGTGATGGAGGATTGAAGTGGTGGAGTCCCAAGTGGAGGACTCAGTTTCTCCGGTTAAAAGAAGTGATGACAGAGTTTGTCACTATTGTATCTCTATTTTATTAATAGAAATATCCATTTCCTGTCCAATACATGTGCATAAATATGAATATTGTATCCATAGATGTATTTATTTTCTTATACATGATGGTTTTACATATGCTAGAGTATGCCTAACACTTTGATATATATCATGCTTTTCTTGGTTGCTGGTGTTGAGAGCGAATTGTGAATGCAAGCATGTTGAAAAATCTCAACGAGAATCTACATCAACCGTCCGGAATGAGGTACGCTTCACATCCCTTAGTGTTAGATGTCTTTATTTCTCTTGCATATTGGAATGGATTGATTTATGGTGTCATTCAGTCTGTTGTGGTACACCCCAAGCCATAGGAATTTTCTTTTCATAACACCGCAGATGTAATGAGTACAGACATCTATTTAGATAATGTCCCATGAACTCACCAAAATCGATCCCCAAGAAAGAGGAGGAGAGAAAGTATCAATGGTTTACTAGGGTTCCATCTCATAAAAGAGGAGGGAGAAAGCAAGAGAACATGGAGGTAACCAAAAATATCTCAATATCCGATCGATTTGAATCTTTGGGAGATCAACCTAAGGAAATAACAAATTATCAAATAGTGAGAAGCAACAGGACCGATCCTAGTAGGAGAAGTATTATAGTGTAAAGGAAACAAATACTGTGGTGGAAGGAAAATTCAACGAAGAACCAGAAAGGGATAGAAGGGATGAAGTGGAAGATATAGACATTGGATTTCTAGATCTAGATGGCATCGAACAATCTTGTGTCGATGTATATAAAGCTTATGTTCCCCAAGAGAAAGTGGTTTTAATAAAGGCGGAAATCATAAAATTAAGTGAACCTAGACAGCTGGGAATCTGTCCATGATCACAAGAGGAATCATGAAGAAACGGGAAAGAAGACAAGGAGGAAATCAAATAGGTAGCATATAGCAGAAGCTGGTCTAAAGCTGGTAGAATCAGGTCAGTACCCTACCATTAGGGTTGTTTTAGGTTTATAATCCCCTCTTCCTATATTTCTTAATGAAAATAGTATCTTGGAATATAAGAGGGCTTAATAGCCCTTAGAAAGAAAAAATTCTAAGAAACAAAATTCATAAGACAAACCATCATTATTTTCCTTCAAGAAACAAAATGCTCGGTGAACCAGCTTCAGGAAATAAGAAAGAAAATACAGAAGGGGAGTGAAGGAATGGGTATTGATGCAAGAGGGTTTGCAGCAAACCTAGGAATGTTATGGGATCCAAACAAAGTGAGTCTATCTGTATTCATATGAAATTATCAATTTATACTAGCAAAATTTGGGGCAATTTGTTTTCCAATTTCAGGAATCATAACCAATGTGTATGGTTCTCATAATCACTAAGAAAAAATGGTATTCATTAACTCCCTTGGGTGTATTCATGAATGGACAAAGGGGAAGCATTGGATTTTAGGTGGAAACTTCAATTTCATTACCTCGCTAGAGGAAACGAAAGTAGAAAGAAGAAGGATGAAAGAAGAATGTGGGTGTTTTAAAGATACTATTGAATACCTCAGACTGGTAGATTTATCCTTGGGGCTAGGTCGGTTCACTTGGAACAACAAATGGAGGCGGTATTGGAATATAGCCTTTCTGTTAGATATCTTCTTAGTCTCTCAGTCAGTAATGGGATTAGAAATTGAAATTCATTCTTCAGTTCTTCCGGCAGTAAGTTTGAATAACCGGTATGTGGAATTATGTTGGAGTGGGCTCGGTTATCAGTTCAAAAAACCATTTTGATTTGAATAGTTCTGGTTAGTACACCCTAATTTCAAAGAAACATTAGGGCAGTTGTTGGGCTTAAATATTCACTATCTAACACAACACTTAATTGTCAACCCAGGAAGGTAACTTGTTAGATGCAAACACTATATATGCAAGATTAAGGCCTATACTAATCTAATATACTCTAAGCTAAATTATTCTAACCTAGGGATTATTCAAAATGTGTAATAAGAAGATTTCTAATCCATCAAAAATTTTCAAATGCAACGTCCTAATATTGATTAGAATACTCTCACATCTACAAAATATTCAAATTCATGTTCTATCCTATTTACAGAGATAAAAATACTCTTTAAATTAACTTCAAGACAATTTTAAGACTAAAGCATAAACTAGGGACTATCTAACATAACTCAAAAACTTAAATAAACAGAAAACTATTTATCAACACAAAAAACAGAATAGGTTACGGAAAGTGGACTAAGACACAGAAAACAGAGTAAGTTGCAGAAAGCAAACTTATGAAGTTGATGTATCATTTAACATTTTAAAAGCTCTTATTACATTAATGGATTTTTAAGAACTACTATTATAGAGATTACTAATTCATCTTAAAAATGAATTGTTTCTATGATCAAAACTATTTCAAACTAACTTGTATTTTAAAACTAAAACAGAATAAATATAATTTTCAGAATAAATACAATTAATATTTAAAAACAAAACTAAATAATCTTAAAGCTTTAAAACATAACAAAAAATGAATGCCATCTATATATACTACAATTTAAAAGAAAATATAATGAAGTTTATTTCATTAGGAACCAAGTTTTACAAACTTAATGTATGGTTTTGAAACTCAGAATTTGAATCTACAGCAAAAGAAATCAGACCTATAATACTAAGTATTTAAAACAGTATTTTTAAATCAACCTATCCTATTACCCGAGCTCGGTTCTAAACTAACAAATGCTGTGAATATTATCCCATCACAGTAAATAAAATCTGATTCCTAAAGTTAGTTGATTAAGCACAATTCTTATTTCTAATCAAAAACAAAAACAATTAGCTAATCTAACTTTAAACACTTAAAATTACAAAGGAAGGGCTTATGGCCTATGTTGGTGGATCCTTTCCAACGAGACCACAAGTCCTTATGGAATTTGTAGACTAAGGGATTTAAGCTACAAACATATAAAAGAAAAACATTAACAATATGAATTAAATAAGATTATGATCTACAAAATTATTTGTGCTTTATAAAAAACATCATAACTCTGTCACATTCAAAAGAAACCAGCAATTAGCAACGCAGCCCTTCTATTAATCGTTCATTGTATTCTGCATACATATACATCATCATCCCTGTCTACATACACGCTATTCTATCATCTTCTCATTTTCAATCTATGACTCTCTTATATAGCTCGAAGGTTGAGATAACCACTTCCGGTTTTACAGTAACAAACTCGATCTGCTATTTAATAATACAACTATTTGATCCCTTAATTAACGACTAACGAAATAT
This sequence comes from Pseudotsuga menziesii, assembly GCA_001517045.1. NCBI lineage: Eukaryota > Viridiplantae > Streptophyta > Pinopsida > Pinales > Pinaceae > Pseudotsuga > Pseudotsuga menziesii. The sequence continues at coordinate 320,852 of LPNX011219197.1, forward strand.
GCTTTGGTTTGTTTTCGAATAGCAAATCTTCATCTCTATGGCACATAGTGCCTAGAGATGAAGATTTCATTAACCGTACATGAGTCATCAACAATATTGGAGATGGATAAATGTTATTGGGAATATTGCACCTTCTACAAACAGAAGTTGTTCCTCTGGTCTGAATTGTTCAAATCCATAACAAATGAGTGAACGACAAAGGATGAAGACCTTCCCTGAATGTTGTAAACACTTGGAATACTGCTTTGATCATGAACCTGTGTACCTGCAAACATGTCAAACAAACAAGAACATCAAAGCTACCAGAAAATCATCTACACATCCATACTAGTGACTAAGGAATCTAGTAACATATACATACGAAATCAAAACAACAGATATGTGGGATGGAAATCAACTTTGCATTAAGAATGAATGAAGAAGCTTACAACCATTGTCTTAGTGTTGACAACCTCCTCCACAAGAGAAACACTTCATCCCCAAAAGCTCCAACTTACTCTCTTGTGCTCTCCAATGGATTGGACTAGGTAGTCAATTCAACAGCATAACAATACCATTCAGTTCTCCCCCTCAGCTATGGATATGAGCTTGTATTTATAAGGCTCAATGGCTAGGTATAGTTGAGAGAATTGTGGGTGAGGTGGCTCCAAGATCCTACCAAGCGGGATCTCGAGCTCAAACTAACCCATATTGATAGGGATAAGGGAGGACACGAGGCTCGTGATCTAGAATCCTCGAGAAACTTCTCTTTTTCCCATTTTACCCAAGGTACCACTTTTGTTCCCTTATGACAGTGAGGTTTAGGTGAGAACTGCTTTAAGAAGAAAGCCTATAGGCGGCGGCACCGCTTCTCTATAACAGGACACAGGCGGTGCTGAAGAAGGTACTGCTCATCAGCCAAAGGGTAAGCGCAGTGCTAGGTTTTTTCAAGTAGAATTAACATCCAGAGCAAGTTTCCACTCCAAGTTTTGGGATTAAGGGAAAACATAGGGGTTAAGGATCTCATCACATGATGGTGACAGGATTTAGGTATAACAGAATGCCCCCCAAAGCATGAGGCTTAGAGGGATATGATAAGCGAGAGCTTTGAGAAAACAAGTTGTCACTTCAAGGTGAGAATGTGAGCTCGGTCGGAGAATGTTGTTGAGTAGGCATCTGTATTACATCAATAATTTTGACTCATAGACAAATGTAACCAACTCATGGCTGCAAACCAATACAAGGTAGATCCATGAGAGGAATAAACAAGCATGGCTACTAGAATACAACGTAGATCCATGTGATAAAGGATGCAAACTTGGACATAGCTACCAGACATACAACGTAGATCTATGTCATACAGATGCAAATTTGAGCATAGCCACAACCATACAAATGTGGATCCATGCTATATATACAAAACTCCATCGCAACCTGGGGAAAGCAATGAGTGCTAAACAAATACACAGGGTCTTCATCTCATCTTCCGCAAAGTACGATTTTATCCATGTGATTACAATGTTCTGAAGTAGAACATGGTAGAAACCACTTGATTACCGACCAATGATGTGAACCGTTAACAAGTGTGAGGGAGATCACCATTGATTTCAATGATTCCCAAGGTACCCTAGTACAATCTATTGAGTGTGAATAAATGTCTTGATGTCAAACACCCAGTCGACTCTATTGATCAAAGGTCAATGATGTGAACCTATGTCGAGAGCGATAGAATCTATCATTGAGGCATACATATCTCAAGGTACTAAGTTTTGTTTCTAATACTATTTCCTGGACGGTGAGTTGATGTCGACGGGAATAGTCTCGTCGAAGGAGGGCCATGATGAGTCCCACATCGATGACACAAAACTCGGAACAAAGTTTTGGAATGATGTGAATAAGGTAACCATAATAATGAATCAAAAGTACTAACACAGAGACTATTTTGACTGTAGAGGTAAAACTTCTTCAACTTCCCTTTGAAAATCGAGCAGCATGACAAAATACTTGGCAGCATGGCTAAACTAGACAAACACATAGTGCGAGGGTGGACAATGCATTCTTTTGAAAGACTCAAAGGAGTGACATGACTCATGAAAGTGGATCGTCATGGAGATCATCTGAATACCCAATTGACTGAAATTAGTATGCAGACAAGTGCCATGTTCAAAGGTAACGACAAAATACTGGCATTTATTTGCAAAATGATTCCCTTCCCATTTTCCCCATCATGGTTGATGAGTGCCTCTTTTCAGTTTTATGAGTTCAAAGAGGGTAACAAACACTCATTTTATCTCATCCAAAGACAAGTCCAAACTCATATGTTTTACGAACCTAAGAGATGAGGGGTTCATTCCCAAAAGAGGGCCTCTCAATGTTTAATTTAAGAAGTCCAATGAAAGTTAACTCGGTATCGTTCATGTTTAGAGAGTTTGAACAACCACAGAAGAAGACTCCATTGGGTCCTTTTTTGTAAAATAGTTCACCTAAACCAAAAAAGTGATAACCTGCCATCAGATGAACGACTCTTCAAGTGCCTTTAACGAGCGTGAAGAAGACAAGATCACTCAACAATATTTTCATATTTAAGGAGCCCGAAAAGAGTTTAAAGAAGACTCCACTAGGTCTCTTTTCACGATGAGAGATTTTACGAGTCTGAAAATAATCAGAAAAGGAATCGGACCTTTGATGCTAAATTTGGAGAGCGTGACCAAAGTGTCACAATAAATGCTCAAAAGACTTTTTTCGTTTTATGGTAGTACAAAAAAGTCAAAAATGAACTCCCAAAAGTTTTACTGCTACTGCTCTTCTATCCTGCAACGACTTGAAAAACAAGTGTTAAATTCTCCAATAACTAACATTAAAGGATTATGACTAATAGATTTTGAGTAATAAATGATTTTAAAACAAAACTATAGCATGTCAAACCCTAAAATGTATATAAAAGTTATGTAAATAGTAAAAAATCAAAACATTTTACCATTTACCCATAGTGGAGAGTCTTTGGAGCATTTTCTTGGCCATATTTTTGGTCACTAATATCGGGAGCATCTACCGTCGGATTCACACACCGTCAGTTCCAGGTAATAGCTTAAACCCTACTCTTTTAATTAATGCTTTCAATTTTGATTTTTGGTGGTGTTTTGGGCCTATTGGACAAGCCCTAAAACCATGGAAGTGAGCAACGCTCTTATCCCTTGCAGGATAAGCAGTACCCCACTAGAACCACACCAAAGACACTGCACATAGGCGGTGTTGGCCATGGGCAAATAAAAATGTATGCACAAGAAAAACTAGCTCATTTTTTATGATTTGGATGTTTCTAATTGGTCTTGTGATGGTTTTTGACAGTTTCTCATTGATAAAAAATGGTCATATGGAAAGAGAGGCAACATGACAACGACGATGCATTTACAGAACGAAACATGGGTTGTATAGCCGCATTGAGAGACTCTGGACTCTTAAAAAAAAATTGCACACCCAACATGGTATCACATGAGCGCCTATTAGAACATATAATCTGGATGTGGAATCCAGAGCAACAGTATTTTGAGGTTGGTTCTCACATATCGACAATTGAAGTAGAGGACATCTACTTCCTGACAGGCCTTAGTATCTTGTATATATGTATATTACTTGACTTTTAGTATGCTTAAGTATTTTCAATATGGTTTTGAGTTTAGTGTCCGTATATGTTTATACCATGTTTTGGTCGTGCAGAGCAGATGTCTTTCTATGGTTTTACTGATGGTGCTTGCCGCCACACCTTGAATCTTGCCTCAGCTACTTGGGTTCTCTATTCCCCAGCTTACGATTTGGTTAGTTCATGAGTGGTTTGTATTGGTCCCGCTACCAACAATATCGCTGAGTATCGAGCAGTCATAGGTCTAGGAATAGTACCTATTCAGGTACAACCCATTGCGAGGTTGTCCTAAGGGGATACCATCATAGTCCACAAGCTCGTAGGCCCCTTTCTCTAAAACTCTGGAAATGACGAAAGGACCATACCACATGGATTCGAACTTCCCTTTCCCTAGTTTTTCATATCTCTTATCATAAGTCAAAGCTAGGTCACCCTCGTTAAAGGCACGAGTTTGGATAGACTTGTCATACTGTGCCTTAACGCGTTTCTTGTGTGCCTCATTAGCTAAGGCAGCATCTCTTCTAGTTTCGTCAAGGTTGTTCAAGTATAGAAATCTCTCTTCCTCTGCAGAAGTGTCTGGGAGAAGTTCAACGACAAGTTTTAAGGATGGAATCTGACATTGAATTGGCAAGATAGCTTCTAGTCCATAGACAACCTGGAAAGGTGTGAAACCAGTAGTTGTTTTCACCAAAGTCCTGTAAGCCCAAAGAGCAGACAAAAGGATATGGTGGTAGTTGGATTTATGGTCTCCAACCATCCGACGAAGCATCGTTTTCAAAAATTTGTTAATGGCATCAACCTGACCATTAGCTTGCGGATAATAGGGCGTAGATTTTTCATGACGAAAACCTAGCTTGGCACTTAATTCCTCCATCATTTGATTACGAAAATGTGATCCGTGATCAGTAACTATGGGCTGCGGGACTCCGAATATCGTTATCACATGATTGAACAGGAAGAGAGCGACAGTATTACCATCCTCTGCATATGTAGGCATGGCCTTATCCCATTTTGTAAAATAGTCAATGGCTACGATGATGTAACCATGCCCCTCGGTTGAGGTAGGCTTACAATGCAGATAATCAATCCCCCATTTGGTGAAAGGGCCAACGGCAATGATGGGGTATAATGGAGCAAGATGAGTGCGATTTTTTGGATAAAAATGTTGATAGGGTGGGAATTTCTTAATATCCTGAAGGCCAGAAAAATCTAGTGCGAAGGATTTTCTGGGCTGTAGCCGTCCCAGATAAATGACCGCCACATGCTCCAGAGTGGAAATCATTCAAAACTTGTTCATCTTCCTCGTGGGTAAGGCATCGCTGGAGAACGGAATCGATACCACATCTATACAAAGTGTCATTTAATATTAGGTAGTATTTTGCGTGGTGACGGATACGGCAGCGATCGTCGAGGGATAGAGTAGGCTAAAATCGTTGTGTCTAGAGATAAATGATCAAATCTCTATACCATGGGTCAATACTGCTTATCAGGAACAGGAATTCATCCGTGAATGAATCATTGGGCTCAGATTTTGTTGAAGCACAGGGAAGATCACACATGAGCTCGGAAAAGACCAAGGATTTCTTTGATGTAGCTTTGCAAAATTCCATATCAAACTCTTGTAGGATGACTATCCATTGGGAGTACTTGCCCCCGAGCATCTAACGAATCAGGATGTAATACATAGGGTTTTGGTCTACCAATACGGTGGTTGTGTGAAGAAAAATGTAGTGATGAAATTTTTGAACAGCAATGACTATGGCCAATGCTAATTTCTCCACATGTGAATATTGAGTTTCAAAATCCATGAGATTCTTACTGGAATAGTAGATCATGTGCTACTGATTGTCGGGATTATCCTGTACCAAAACCATGGCAATGGTAGTAGTGGATGCAACAATGTATAAGAGAAAATCCTTTGAATAATCTGGGGGGTGAATCATGGGTGAATGAGTCAGAGCATGTTTACGATTATCAAAGGCTCGTTGGGCTTGGTCATCCCAAAAGAATGGGGTGTCCTTCTTAAGGAGATGCATATAACCATGTGTTTTCTCTGCAAAATTGCACACAAAACAGTGGAGGAAGTATGCCTTCCCTTGCAAACTTTTGAGTTCTAGAAGGTTGGTTGGGGCTGGTAGAGCTAAAATAGTGGCAATTTTCAATGGATCTATCTGGATGTCATCCTTAGAAACCACAAAACCTAACAGGCATCCCATCTCAACGTAAAAAACATATTTATGAGGACTAAGCCGTATGTTATAGTGACGGCATCTCAGTAAAATGTCTCTAAGATGACCAGGGTGGTCCTCCCATCATTGTGAATGAGCTGGGAGGTCTTCAAGGTACGGTTCAACAATATGTTTTATATCGTGAAACGCATAGGACATAGCACACTGGAAAGTGGCTCCAATATTTTTTAGGCCAAACTGTAACTTCCTATATGCAAAGGTTCCCCATGGGAAAAATAATGATGTCTTGTGTTGATCGGTGGGTAAAATCTCAATCTGATTATGACCCAAAAAGCCATCCATAAATGAGAAGATGACACTTTCGGCACAGTTGTAATTAATCTGGTCGATATGCGGAGTGGGAAAGTTGTCTTTGGGACAAGCTTTGTTCAAATCTCTAAAATCGATGTAGAATCTAATGGTGCCCTGCTTTTTATTGATAGAGACGACGTTCGATACCCATTCCGTCAAGGGTATGGGATAAATAAACCCTGCTTTGAGAAGTTTCTCTATTTCAGCATTGATAGCTGCGGCTTTCCGTGGATGGACTTGCCTTAGTTTTTTCCTGACAGGTCTAGCAGTGGGATAGGTTTTTATTTCATGGACCACAATGGATGGGTCTATCCCTGGCATTTCTTCATAAGACTAGGAAAAAACATCGTGGAATTCTTTGAAAATTGCTTTGTATGCTTCAGATTCTTCTGTTGAGCAGTTCTTCTCATCATGAACATGCTCAAGGGTGCTAGGCTTGGCTGATATGTCAATTGGATTTGTTTGAGTAATGTTCCATAGGTTTCCTTCAGAATCTATGTTCTACAACAATATAGGAATTTGAGGTGTGTTGACAATATCAGTGGAAAAAAGGGATGCGAAATCATGGTCTATCAAACTGGTGTTGGGGAGGAACGAGGATTTATGATGATGATCCTCCCATATAGGCTCATTCGTACTCATGATCTCCATAATGGACTCATCAGAAGGAAAAGTTTGGGAGAGATAATCCAGAATAGGAAGAGAGGGTTCTAACCAGTAGGGTAGGTGGTAAGGGTCTGAAGTCACCAGATGAAGTTCATCGGTGTGGTCATTGGAAAGGGTTTGGATAACGTTGTACATTTCTTCATGTGAACTCAACGAGGTGGAATCAACAATTTGTTATCCCTCTGGATCATAATCAAATGATGAAATCATATTTACTGTCACCGTGTCTTTGTTAGGAGGGTTTGAGGGAAAAATCCCCATAAGGGATGAATCCTTCAACATGCCTACCCCAATTGACTGGTAAGGAGGAGGGGACTAGCCTAACATAGGGATGTTATTATCCATAGAGGTAGTAAGATCCGGTGTACAGAAATCAAGCTGGTCAATGGTAACAATTCTCCCTAGATGTGGAAATTGGACAGTTTGAAATATCATCGAAGTGACAATAGTCATGGCGTAAAACCAATTTCTTCCTAAAAGGAGGTTGTAATCTAGCGGAGCATCTACTAATACCACTTGAATAGAAACAAATTTTCCCCCAAACTCAACTGAAATGACTGGTATGAGACCATGGGGCTGGAAGCCTCATCCATTAAAGGCTTTCAGAGTTGTAGGTGATGTTACAAGCTCAGGAGAGCCAATAGATTTCCAACAAGATAGGGACAAAACCGAAGAAGAAGATCCTTCGTCTAAGACACTTCTAAAGACCTTATTTCTGACTACTTTCATTGTGATTTGGAAATAAAGATTGTGAGGTAGTCTAGACTTATAGTTCTCGACATTGAAATGAATCAAATTAGTGTTGTCCGAGTCTAAAACTCCTAACGCAATTAACAAGTTTTTGCGTTGTGTAGGACAAATTTGGAGTACTTCTAAGGTAGACATTGCACATGGTGCTTGAGCAAGATCTTCAACTACATTTTAAAATTGACAGCTCGGGCATTAGGGTTAAAAACATCCTTCCTAAGAGTACACTTGGGTGGACGCAAAACCATGTCGAGATTAGGTTTCTCGATGGTTAGGGGAACAGTAGACAAGGACTCGGGAGAACCAATAGAGGGAGATTTTCCTGAAGAAGAATTGTCTTCTTTCTTGTCTGCGGGTTTTTCATAACTCTGAATTTGAGTTTGCAAACTAATAGTGTCCGAGGACATCATGCAAATTTCCTCTAAAGAACTAGAGTTTCCCTGATTAGACATGTGGTCTATCAACTATTGTTGAGAAGGAAAAGGAACCGTGAGAACTGCTGGCACAAGATTATTTTTTAAGAATTGGGTGATTTCATCACAACGAGGACACTCTTTCATGAAATGGTCACCTCCACATAGAAAACATGGATATTTTTCTTTTCTTTTCCCTTTATCATTCTCATTGATGGTTGGCTTTGGATTCTCCTGTTGGTTTCCAGGTTTTTTGTTTTTAGCTTTACCTTTCTTTTTATTGTTGCTAGGAGTTTGAATACTCTAAATGGAATTTACCTCGGGGGAAACCTTGGGAGTTGAAGGAGTGGGGGTGGAATTTTTGGGTTACTTGACAGGTTTTGCTGCTAACGGGGACTGAATTGAACCAACAATCCCATCAATAGGGGTTTCTGTTGGTGACTTTGCAGGATCGATGCTTGGGTGCGGAGCTTGAGGGATCAAGTCATACAACATTGCAGATTGGAAATAGACCAATTCCATCTATTGGGATCGACTAATGGCTTGCTATTCAGTAACGACACCACCCATAGCCACATATCGGGCGATTGGAGGAAACAAAGATTTAGTAAACCAATCAGCTAACAACTTATCCGGGATAGGAGCCTTAATAATTCTTCTCCGCCTTCTCCACTAATGGATATGATCAGATATGTGGGTGGAGGTGTTCTGCCATAGAGAATTTAAGCGATATGTACCCATTTCATAATGGATAGGAAGCTGAAAGTGTGTAAGAAACATAGTTTCCAACAAGACAAAATCCACAAATGAATGTTGCGGAAGTTCAATGTACCGTTTCGCGGTGGTAACGATCAAATTTCACTAGAAGAGTCTTAAACGAACTGAATCATCCATAAGGGAGTTCGAAGAACACCACAAATGGAATGTCATGACATGGTTTTTCGTATCATCTCCCTGCTTCCCATCAAAATTTGGAATGTCTGATGGTAACTTTACCAGAATGGGAGGCCACGAGGGGTTATGTTGAATGGGATCATTAATCAACTTGGATAAATAAGGCAAGTCCAAAGTTGCTAGGAAAGGTAATTGGTGATTAGGTTGCATGTACTGGTAGTATTGATATGGCATATAAGTACCATTAGGACTGTAAGTAGACCGATAGATAGGTTGTTGTGATGAAGAACTGTCGGAATATCCACCCACCAGGGGTTGATTTTCGAGATCAGAACCATTAGGACCACCAGATCCTTTAGAAGGAGGACCACTAGGAATGTTGGGACCACCAAGACCACCTGGACCACCAGACCCTCCTGGACCCTTTGGAGGTAAACCTCCAGAGCCTCTAGAACCACTAGGAGGAGGGCCACCAGACCCTCTGGGACCATTAAAAGGGAAGCCACCAGGCCCCCCCAGGACCACCAAGACCATTAGGACCATAAGGAGGAAATCCAGTAGGCCCTCCAAGACCATTAGGCCCCCCAAGGGGAGGACCTCCATAAGGTTGTCCTCCGGCACCCCCCTCAGTATGTATAGGTATGCCTCCCACAACTAGCATGTAGGACCATTTAGGTTGCCCCCATGCCGTGAAAGTGTTACTAGGATATGGAATTGCAGCATAAGGCATTCCTGTAGGGTTGAGTTGGTAATTAATGTTTCCTATAGGCACTTGATTTGCTTTGTAACGATACCCCCAAGAGGTTTGAGTGGTTATAGGTTGTGCCCCCAAGGGCTGACCTGAACTAGATGTGGGGTTAACCACATTCGTGTGGGTAGGAGAGACATAAACTGTAGATTTCTCTATACTAGAGGTCTGCCCATGACTAGTTACAATTCCAGTGACAGATAACGTAGGTCATGCCGGGGGTTTCCCCCCAGCACTAGAAGGTATTGATGAAACAAGAATTGAATGTTGTGCCCCAGGTGTGGAAGACCCAAGAAGATTAGGAACAGACATAATATGGGAGGTGGTGGGGTTGGTAGTTGACCTGGATTATGTGGAGTCACAATGCGATCTAGAATAGGTACAATGGGTCTCATGGAATCAGCAAGTGAGCGATATCCCATAGGAAAAATTGTTGAATGAGGTGGTGGTGTACCCAATATTTTATCTATTTTCTTCTCAATTTCTTGTGCAAGGAGAATAGCTACCTAGTATTGTCTACGTTCTTCTTCATTTGGTGAAACTTCTTCAGAAGAGGTTAAATGGGTGCCAAACAAGGCAATGTCCTGTCCTATAGAGGTACCCCAAAATGGAGCATTGGGACCATAATCTGGATGGGTAGTATCATCAACATGACCTTCTATGGGAGAATGGAACGAAGTATTACCCCTAGAAGGTTGTTGGACCAAGGGAGGCGCGTGCGAAGGATATGTATCTCTGCTTTCTCCAACCACATTTTCTCCCACTTGGGATTTGGTAGCAGCTCCTTGGTCAATAACTTCCATAGGATTTTCTCCTGAAACAGGAATAAAATCAGGTGGCAAGCCCCGTACTCTTCTGGACTGTCTTAACTCAGCTAGTTTGTACAATTCCTATCTAACCTAGGGTCTCAAAACTAGAAAACACACCAAAAATTTCCCTACTCAAGCTATAAGCCAAACAAGCAAACTTAAATGATAGGAGGAGTTCAGATAGTCAGGTCTCTCACCAGGATTGTCAAGAAGGTGCCACTCGTGATATACCTCAAGGGTATGTGCGTAGTAATCTCCCCGAATGCTATTTTCAATGTATGGCTCCAAGAAAGACATCCAAAGGGATTTTATCAGATAGATAAGGTATCCTAGTGGGGTTTCCCGATATACGTAAGGTACATGGGAGCTCAAATCGGTAGTAGTGTTGTCTAATGCATAACTGTTCACAAGGGGCCTCCCTATATACAATCGAGTATGTTAAGTACCTTTCTATATACCTCAAGGGTACGTGAAAGGCCATTCTATTTACCGACGGTACGTGGAAGAACCGCACGAGTCCTGGGATGTAATGTGGATGAGTAACGACAACTCCTACGCTTAACTATGCCCGAACACGTCTCTATCCTATCACTCAAGTTGCTATATAAATTTTAGCCTATAACTACCGTTAATTTTAAAGTGGACAGTTAGGTGAATGCATGGAATTTTGACAGAAAAAGTAAAACTATGCAGAATGTAGATGCAAATATTTCACTTTACCGTTCATGGTATGCCTACCTACGGGAGGGAAAGAGAGTATTTTCTTTTCGTTTTGAAAACAAAAAGTTCCCAAACAAATACTTTGAACAAATTAAAATCAAAGACAAGTAACACATTCCAAACTCATTTTTCTTTTTGAAAGCAATCAAAGGGGTAAGAGTCTCTTTTCTTAAAAGAAAAACAACAAGCATTCTACATGCATATGCACTCTATTTTTTCAATTTTTCTCAAAACATAGATAGATCTAACTTAAAACTACACTATTTTTTATTTTGATGAGATAGTACTAATGCAAGAGAGACAAAAGAACAAAGAGAACCTGAAATCTTGTGAGGCTAATCAGACATCCCATCCCCTTTGCTCAATAATGATAATGACCTAGTCTCAATAAAAAAAAATTCTTTTTAAAAGCAAAAAAGAAGTCCTCTATGGAAAAAATGAAATTAAGATGATAAGAAAATGGTTAATCTTTCAGTCTTTATAAAGGAAATGAAAAGAGATCTAACTAAAACCTAAGCTTTCAAAAATTCCTTTTGAAATCACAAAGAACAAGCATGAAAGCAAATGAATAATCAACAAGCCTAATCTAGCTTTTGAATTCTTCAATCAAACCAATTTTACCATAAAAATTTTCAACCATGAGCATACAGATTCTAACACACAAGCCTGATAGTGCAGGGATGAAAGCAAAGAAAATCCAACATTTTGCAAAAAATCACAAAAAACTAGTTCTGGAACAAGGCCTACCTAGAACCGCACTGGAGGGGTCTTGACATAGCGATTCTGGATGAGCATCGCTTCTAGATAAAGGGACTCAGGAGATGGCACCGCTTATGGCTAACAGAGTTCAGGTGGTGCCACCGCTTGTTGCTAGCAGCACATGTGTGGTTCCCTAAATAGATCTAAAACACAAGGAGAACGATAAATCAAGTTAAAAATTGATCAAATCAAGGTAAATATTGATGAATTGCCGGTAAAAAAGAGCATATAAAGTCAAAATAGTTCAGATCTGAACAAATCTGAAAGTTTCAAACCAAAATTCACTAAGTTAGATGGAAGATCTGACTGAAGAGAGTTGGAGATGGAGCCTGGATTCAGACAAGGGTTCAAGGACTGAGGAAGATCAAATCAACTGAAATTTGCTTTGTTCCCCAGTGGAGTCGCCATATTTGTTATCAGGAATATTGCACCTTTTGTGGATATAAGTTGTTCCTCTGGTCTGGATGGTTCAGATCCAGAACAAATGAGTGAACAAAAAAGGATGAAGACCTTCCTCGAATGTTGTAAACACCTGGCATACTACTTTGATCATGAACCTCTGTACCTGCAAACATGTCAAACAAACAAGCACATCAAAGCTACCAGAAAATCATCTACACATCCATACTAGTGACTAAGGAATCTAGTAACATATACATGTGAAATCAAAACAATAGATATGTGGGAGGAAAATCAGCTTTGCATTAAGAATGAATAAAGAAGCTTACAACCATTGCCTTAGTGTTGACAAACTCCTCCACAAGACAAACAATTCATCCCCAAAAGCCCCAACTTGCTCTCTTGTGCTCTCCAATGGATTGGACTAGGTAGTCAATTCAACAGCATAACTATACCATTCAGTTCTCCCCCTCAACTATGGATATGAGCTTGTATTTATAAGTCTCAATGGATAGGGATAGTTGAGAGAATTATGGGTGAGGTGGCTTCAAGGTCCTACCAAGGGGGATCTCAACCTCAAACTAACCCATATTGATAGGGATAAGGGAGGACATGAGGCTCATGATCTATAAGCCTCGAGAAACTTCTCTTTTTCCCATTTTACCCAAGGTACAGCTTTTGTTCCCTTATGACAGAGTGGTTTAAATGAGAACCGCTTTAAGAACAAAGCCTGTAGGTGGTGGAACTGCTTCTTTGTAACAGGACACAAGCAGTGCTAAAGTGTTGATGTATTTGTAACTTCAGAATGTATTCACTTGTATATCTTATGTATTGTACCCCAATGTTTATTCCAAGAAGTATCTATAATGTAATTGAGTCATGTTATGCCCTTATGTTTTGATTGGGAGATTCAATAATGTAAACAAGTCATGTAAAGTCATTGAGATTAACCCTCCATTGTAAGTCAGGGCAATAGTCCCCACATTTGTGTCAAGCTTAACCCTCCTTGTTGATCGGAGGGAAAATTCCCCACAGTTGTGGGGCACTAGGGTTATTAGACTCTCCTAGAGATGTCAGCTCTAGTAAGTAATTTTTAAGTGGGGCCGACATGTTAAAGTGGGCATTAACTGAATAGAAGAATATAAATAGAGAGTGAGCCTCTCTATTTATCACACACACACTCACTCACTGGGGCGCATGAGTGAGAGAGAAGTAGTTCTCTCAAGTGAGAGAGAGAGAGAGAAGCTGTGGAGATCATCTTTTCTATTTTCAGGTTTTACTGCTGCTATTGGTGTTCATTCTATCTCTGAGCAAGTTGCGGGTTTTTCTCCTTTATGGTTTCCCCAAGGAAAATTCTTTGTGTCTCTTGTCTCTTGTGTTTATTGTTGTGCATATTATTCTCTCAGTTAAAGATCCTAAGATAATGCTAGCTTAAATGATAAAATTCCAACATGGTATCAGAGCTAACCTGAGAAGAAGACAGTGTATAGCTGCAAAATCTAGGGTTTCTTACTTTTTGGGTCTCTCTACACAATCCATCAGCAAAAGTATACTAGGCTGACTCTCCATTGAAGGGCGCATCTTTCTGTCGAAGCAGAATTCGATTCCATACATTTTTAGTTTTTGATGCAGGAAATTAGGGCTTCTTACAGAAGAAGAATTTTTGAGTGAGCCCAGCATAGGATTTCTCTTATCATCAAAATCGAAGTTTAGAGACCTGGGTCGATATTTTTGGTTGGGTGAAACTCCAGGAAAGTCAAACACTACTTTGACCCCGGGATAGAAAAACCCTAAAATACTAAAACTGATAGGTTTTGGTACGTTCGCTATATCTCAGGATTGGAGAAGGATCAGGAGATGAAACTTTCATAGGCCTAATATAAAATCCTGATTTACAGTTTGTCAAGAATTTAGTCCCATATTCACTATATTCTAGGAGATATGCTCCCTCCAAGTTAGGGTTCCAACCTCTCTCAGGATTCATCCCCAAACAGGACACCTGTAGAGAATTTCTATATCTTGGGATACAAGGGTCCAAATCAAATTTCTAAAGATGTTCCAAAAAGGGCACAGAATTTAATTTCTGTGGTCCAAGTTTCAAACCAGAAGATGAAACAGTGACACATGGAAGTCCGTACAAATTTGCTATGCTGAACAGTCCTGAAATAGGGAACCTTGGGAAAACGATCATAAGTTCCAATTGGTGAACCCAATTCTGATGAAACCTGTGGTGTTGGAATAGTTACATGTGAGGCTACCTCATTTCTAAATTTAAAACACAAAAGAGTATTAATTTTAGAGATATTGTGGAAACAGTATCATCCATTTCTGTAGAAGAAATTGGAAAACTAGGGCTTCCTTTTCCAGGAGCTTCCCCCCACTATTTTCAGAAAAGGAGTACATTCAACATCTCACCTTGAAGAGATATATCTTTCTATCCAATCAGATCTTAAATATTCCAAGTTTTGAAAATTAAGGTTTCTCTAACAAACCCTATATCATCCAGCTCTCGAACCAGGACGGGCACCTCAAATCCGTAAGATCTAATCTTTTGCTATTTTCATTTGAGGTTCTCATTTCAAAGTGATCTATCACTTCAGCTTGATAATAAGCTTGGTGAATTTGAAAACTTCCAAGCATGGAAGTATATGATCTCTCCGAAGAAAATGAATTGGACACCTACATGAGTAGAGAGGTTCCAGTTCCAGAGGGAGATGAGGCTCAAAGCCTTACACAAGAAGAACTTGGTCAAGGCCAAGAAGATCATTGTTGATTTAATCATGGGTCACCTTATACCACAAGTGTATTCCCTGAAGACACCTAAAGATATGTTTGATTCCTTGACCAAGCTATTTGAAGGGAAGAACATAAATCGAAATATGACCTTAAGAAACCAGTTGAAGAATCTAAAGATCCAGAATGCATAGACCATACAGTCATACTTCACAAGGGTCTCTCAAATCAAAGAACAAATTGAAGTGGTAGAAGAAGAAGTGGAGAATGCAAAAGTTGTGATAACCACCTTGAATGGCCTCCCATGATCATGGGACTCATTCATGCGAGGAATTTGTGCCAGAAGGAAGTGATTACTTTTAGCAGACTCTGAGAATAAGAAGAAGCTCGACTCATAATAAGAAAAGAGAGGATGGGAGCAACTAAAGATCAAGCTCTCACCATCCAAAGAAGATCCCTCAAATGATGAGGAAATACGAAGGACTCAAATCTTGAAGAACCTCTTAGCATTTGGATAAGAAACTATGCTATTATGAATGAAGAAGATGATGAAGCTGAAGGCTCAAGAAGGAGTCTACCCGCAAAACAAAAAAAGATAAGTATTCAATTGCCATTTCATGATATTGTTTTAGTTATGCAATTTGTTTATATTTAGTTTATGTATTATGAATGATAGAATGTTTGCATTAATGACAGTATACTACTAATATGCATGTGATGGGTAAGTAGCTCATGGTGCTATACAACTCTCCATTGCTACTTATCTAGAATGAAACCTCTTTGTTGACATATTGGATTAGTGCACAATCTCACTGTTGTCCTGGTAGAGATGGAAGGCATATAGAAAGTTTCTGTGAGATATGGATGAATGTTGTATTGGCTAAAATAGTTGCATGATCATAAATTTATGCATAATAATTTGCCATTATGAATATGTCTTATGAAATGTTTCTAACCATACAAATGCGTTTGACTTGTAGGAAAGATCGCTTACAATCACCTACAAGCAAAGAAGGATGAGACTTGTTCCGAAGAACAAGTGATGATATTTCAATAAAGAATCCAAGATGAAGAATAATATGATGATACTTTCAAAGAAGAGATCTCAAACGCAGTGCAGTTATTTAACACTGTTGAGCGACATCATTAATGAAGAACCTTCCAAGAAGTAGCTAAGAAGAAAGGGAAGACCAGTTCAAGAAGAATGATGTCTAGGATGCAGTATTGATACCTAAAGATAAGTTCGTAGTTCCGTCATGCAGTAGATGGAAACATCGTGGGATACAAGGCAAGCTTCGTAGCACAAGGATTCTCATGAAAAGAAGACATAGACTATGAAGAGACATTTGTAGCCAGTGGAAGTTGAGAAACATGATAGGCAGAATCATGTGTGCAAATGAAAGAAAGCCTTGTACGAGCTCAGAAGACACCCATGGGATAACACATACATGAGGAGCTTGATGAAGACCTGAACCTTTGCTACAAGGTTGAAGATGAAAGTCTATAGAGGATGACAAGCTCACATATGGGTGCGAGAAGAACTGTTGAAAAATTTCAAGATAGAGGAACTTGGTATCCAGTAATCCTAGATGGATACATAGAATATTAGTAGCAGAGGAAGCTATTTGTCACTCTGGTACAGAATGTTTCAGTGCATAGAGTACGAAAGACAGAGGGAGAATGATGCTCCACTTCAGAGAGAGTGACTGCAAAAGATCTTGAGGTTTGACATGGTACAAAATGATGGAAAAATTACTGATGACCCTAGGCTTTACTGAGAGTAAAGTGGATTCCAACCTTTGCTTCAAGGTTGAAGGCAAAAGACCAATGATTCTCCTGTTATATGTCGATGACTTGTTCCTAATAGAAAAGAGGAACTCATTAAATTTGCAAGAAGAATACTTGGGGATGATGCACTACATTCTAGGCATGGAGGTGTGGACAAGGGAAGTATGTAGTAGAGATCCTGAAGAGGTTCAGGATGGTGGACTACAAGGCCATGACCACACCTATGGCATCGAACTTGAAGCTATTGAGTATTGATTCATCAGAGTCGGTTGATTCCACAATGTATCATTAGATTATTTATTCCTTGATGTACTTGACAAATACGAGACTAGATATTTGCCTTGCTATGAACACACTGAGACATGTTCACTTGATGGTTGAAAATCATGCATTGAGGTACCTGAAGGGTACAGTTGATTATCGGATCAAGTATGAGGTGAATCAGAAGATTAACCTAGAGGGTTATGAGAAATTTCCATTGATAGGAAGAGCACTTCGAGGTGCTACTTCAGTATGGGATCAAGTGTGATATCTTCGTTTGGCAGGATGGAGTCCTGCATGGCATTGAGTACAACTAAGGAAAAAGATGTTGCCACTTTCTATTTGGGAGGTAGTATGTTTCTTTTGAAAACTACTATTTGATTTGCTTGATCTGACTTGCATTTTTGTATGATGCAGAGAGGAGCAGTGAAGCTCCAGTATGTGATCCACATCTAGGTCTCTTGAAAGAGGGAGTTCTAGCATAGTCAGTGAGACAGGTTGTCTGAGCATAAATCCTGGTGAAGCTCGTAGGTTGCTCAGATGTAAACAGACCTATAGGTTGTCCTTGGATGTAATCGGTCCTGGAAAAGCTCGTAGGTTATCCTTGAACGTAATCATCCCTGATGTGATTCTATGCTAGAAATGGCCAAAGTGAAGGGAGAAGCTTGGTGTTCTCCATATCGAGGTTCCCTCCAAGGGGAAGTGATGAGTCCGTGAGCCATTCTTACATGGTGAGAGGATTAGGTTCCTTCCATGGTCAAATGTAAGGGCTGAGCCATTCTGTCATGGTGAGAGGATTTGGTTCCTTCCATGTCAGATGTGAGTGTTGAGCCATTCTGATGTGACTATAGGATTGGCTCCTACATGATCAAATATAAGTGTCAAATTTCATTCTTGGAATGGAGGCACCTAGTCAGTTACCAGGAATACTCATCTTGGTGCTGAGATTCCATTCTCTGCGAGAATGGAGGCACCTGGTTAGTTACCAAGAATCCTCAGTCTCAGACTGAGAGCCTTTCTAGCGCGATGTGTTTACATATGGTCAGATGCAAGTGAAAATCCCTTTCGATGTAGTGTGTTCACACATGGTCAGATGTAAGTGCAAAGCCTTTCCAATGCGGTGTGTTTGCACATGGTCAGATGCAAGTGCAGAGCCCTTCCAATGCGGTGTGTTCACACATGGTCGGATATAAGTGCTGAGCCATTCTAGCGCAAGTGTTTACACATGGTCAGATGTGAGTGATGGGCCTTTCTGACAAGATGAGGTCAGATGTGAGTGCTGGGAGTGCCTTTCTAACAAGATGAGGTCAGATGTAAGTGTTGGGTAGGACATTCTGACTTAGGGTTAGATATAAGTGTTGAAGAAGACCTATATGGAGGCTAGGCCTACAACCAGCATGAAAAAGGGTTGGCTCTGTAAAACTTCCTGTGACGAGAAGAATGAAGAGATATCACCATTTGATTCAGATAGCAGAAGCAGTAATGATGATGATGATTCAGTGATGATACAGCTTTGATGATGATCCAAATCAAGTGATGATCTAGACTTGATGATGATCCAGCAGTGACAATCCAAATCAAGTGATGATCCAGACTTGATGATGATCCAGCAGTGACGATCCAAATCAAGTGATGATCCAAACTTGATGATGATCTAGAAGTGATGATCTAGATCAATTGATGATCTAGACTCGATGATCCAGTAATGATCCAGATCTAGTGATGGTCCAGACTTGATGAAGATGACTTGACAATGAAGATGACTTGACGATGAAGATGACTTGAAGATGAGGATTACTTGAAGAGGAAGATGACTTGATGACGATCCAGATGATACTAAAAAGAAGACTTGTGCTGATAAATTGTGTCGAGAGAATACCTTCCTAGTTAAGAGGGAGTGTTGATGTATTTGTAACTTTGGAATGTATTCACTTGTATATATTATGTATTATACCCTAATGTTTATTTCAGGAAGTATCTATAATGTAATTGAGTCATGTTATGCCCCAATGTTTCAATCAAGAGATTCAATAATGTAAACAAGTCATGTAAAGTCATTGAGGTTAACCCTCCATTGTAATTCAGGAAAATAGTCCCCACATTTGTGTCAAGGTTAACCCTCCTTGTTGATCGGAGGGTGAATTCCCCACAGTTGTGGGGCACTAGAGTTATTAGACTCCCCTATAGATGTCAGCTCTAGTAAGTAATTGTTAAGTGGGGCCGACATGTTAAAGTGGACATTAAGTGAATAGAAGAATATAAATAGAGAGTGAGCCTCTCTATTTATCACACACACACACACTCACTCACTGGGGTGCATGAGTGAGAGAGAAGTAGTTCTCTCAAGTGAGAGAGAGAGAGAGAAGCTGTGGAGATCATATTCTCTGTTTTCGGGTTTTACTACTGCTATTGGTGCTCATTCTATCCCTGAGGAAGTTGCAGGGATTTTTCATTTATGGTTTTCCCGAGTAAATTCTTTGTGTCTCTTGTCTCTTGTGTTTATTGGTGTGCATGTTATTCTCTCAGTTAAAGATCCTAAGATAATTCTATATTGAATGATAAAATTCTAACATGAAGAAGGTACTGCTCATCAGCCAAAGGGTAAGCGCGGTGCTAGGTTTTTTCAAGTAGAATTAACATCCAGAGCAAGTTTCCACTCCAAATTTTGGGATTAAGAGAAAACATAGGGGTTAAGGATCTCATCATATGATGGTGACAGGATTTAGGTATAACAATAAACTCGGATATGTTTGAGAAAGTTGGCCACGTATGGAGAAGCTCCATAATGACTAATTGCTGCTGAATGCTAACGTGTGCTGCAGAAATCAAAGTATGCTGCAGAAATGTAATTAGTCACAAATCCTTCAAGAAATGACATTTAAACATTAAATCAAAGGAAATTAATGAATTATCATACCTTAATAACTTGCTAAATATTTGGGTGAATATGTGAAAATGTAGAAGGATTTGTGGGATAAAAGGATCAAATGAAGATATCAAAGGTGTATATGGAGGGTGTAAAGAGGTACAAAAGAGTGTCAATTTGGTGAGCCAACAACATTGATGGACGGATTTAAGCAAGGGATAAGGCTAAAGTATGTACAAGTTTCAACAAAAATTAAAAGGTCTAAAAGAAAATATCAAGAAATGCAATAAGGAGGAGTTTTGGAATACCTTTGTAGACAAAAAATTCCTTGAAACCAAGCTAGAAGAAATCCATAGAAAATGAAGGAATGAAGGATACACAACCGAGCTTTAGGAAGAGGAAGCAAGCATGTGTAACATGCTAAAGGAAAGAGAGAGACAGGAGGAAATTGTGTGGCACCAAAAATCGAGAGCCAATTGGGTTATATATGGGGAAAGAAACACTAAATGTTTCCACATATCAGTCATCCAAGATCAATCATATAATAGAATAAGGATTCGAATTGTGAAAGGGTGGAAACTATGGAGGAGATTTAGGAGGTTTTAAGACATCACTTTTAGGATATTATGAATGAGCCAGTGTTGGATAGGAGTAGGGACATTGCACAAATTACTTAGCACATCCCAACTCTAGTTTCTCAAGAGAAAAATGATATATTAATGAATCCTGACACTCTCCTCGAAGTGGAAGAGGCCATTAATGAAATAGTGTATAGTAAAGTTCCAGGACCAAATGGATTTACTTTCAACTTCTTTCATAACTTTTGGGATCTCATAAATATTGAAGTTTGGAAGATAGTGTAGAATTCTAGGATTTGAAGGAATATTCTACCTACTTTCAACACCACAGTCATTACTCTTATCCCTAAAAGTGAGGGCATAGACACTTGGATAAATTTTGACCCATAATCCTATGCAATGTCATTTATAATATTGTTACCAAGGTTATTGCTAATAGGCTCAATCCTATCATGCCTTCCTTGATTTCTTCCAATCAGTCTCATTTTTTTGAAGGTCATCAGATAATGGATGGTATCATCCTAGTTCATGAAGTGCTCCACTCGATCAAAACTGAGAAGATCCCTGGGATGATGGTGAAACTTGGCATAGTTAAATCCTATGACAAGCTCAATTCAAAATTTATGACAGATATGCTTAAATCATTTGTCTTCATGGAATATTAGATCAAGTGGGTCATCAGTCTCATTTAAGCAACATTTTTCTCCATTCTTATTAATGGAGTTCCATTTGGTCTGCTAAAACTCACAAGGGGCATTAGATAGGGATATGTGGTATCTCCCTATTTTATTCATTATAATGACAGAGGGATTGGGGAGAACAATTAAGGCTATGCAGAGTAATCATGAAATGTAGGGGCTTCTAATCCAGTCAAGAGAGGACAGAAAAACGCACCAGCAGTTTGTCGATGATATTATGTTGATGGGACACCCCTCTATCCAAGAAGCTAGGAACTTAAAATTGTTCCTAGAAAAATTTGGCAAAGCGCCAGGTATGGAACTTAATGAAAAAATTCCTAGGTCTTCTTTTTTAATAGCCCAAGTGTCATGAGATGCAATATCTATCGAATCTTGGGATTTCAAGAGATATCCCTTGCATCCCAATACTTGGGATCCCCTTTAGTTGATTCTATGATTAGGAAAGGATCATGGTCAAAACAGTTGGATAAACTAAGGAAAAGACTAACAAACTAGACTATGAGGCCACTAAATTTTGCAAGTAGGTTGGTTCTGGTAAAAGCAGTTCTATAAGCCATGCTAGTTTATTTGTTTTCCGCACTAGCATCTCCAAAGGCGATTTTGAGAGAAATCAGGAATATGTAGTGAAACTTCTTATGGACTGGAGCCAGTGAATAACGGAAATGAGATTTGGTAAATTGGGAAACTATATTCTCTCCTAAGAATGAGGGAGGCCTTAAACTTTGTGATCCTGAAAAAATGCTAATTATGTTAGTGTGGCCAAGATATGGTGGAGATGGGTCACCTACAACCAGGAACCATGGGAGAAGTTGTGGAATAATAAATATGTTGAGGAGTGGGAGAAGGGAAACATCATTCAATTCTCTAAGGAAATCCTAGGCTCTCACATATGGAAAATGGAAAAGAAAGGGGGAAAGTTGGTCTAGGACCATAACTTTTGGGAAATCAAAAACAGACAAAGAGCTCTGGCATGGGAGGATTCATGGCAGAAAATGTCACTGTTAGACAAAAGATTAGAGGCTCCCCAACTCTTACAGGAATGTGTTAATCAACGAAAAACAAAGGTAAAGGGCTTATGTTCGAACCCAGACACAGATAAATATTATAGGGTATGGGATAATAGGGAATGGTGGGAGCAACTCGTATTGGAGGAGGAAGTTTACATCATTGAAGAAGACTTAAACAACAGAATAATTAGGAGTCATGCAGGGGAATACAGACTCCACTGGGGATTCAGACCAAAAGCTTCATTTATCATGAAAGAATACTACAACCTATGGGCAGGTTATAATAACCATCCTCCTAATAAGAAATGGAAGAAACTATGGGAGGCAAAAATATGGCCCAAGTTGGTTAGTTATTAGAATACGTATACTTACAGGAGAAAATATCAAAAAAATAAAGATGCAAGGCCCTTGATGATGTTATATATGCAATAGCGAAGAAGAAACGATGGAACACCTCTTGGCTTTGTATCTGTTCACATCTAGCTTATTGGACCACGGTGCCATTTCTTTCAGGAGATTTGGCATAATTAGACAACACCCAAACTAGACCCTGTCCACTTGGATGAACAACTCCTTCCAGAATCTTGTTATCAACCGTCTCTGGGAAATTTTCCCACACTTTTTAGTCTAGGAGATATGGAGGGAATGAAATACTAGGTCATTCCATAGAAAATTAGAAAATGAAGATAGGGTATGGACCATCATAAGGAATAAGATGATAGAAACAATGAGAATTAAAACTTGGGAAAATTTGGACTAGGAAGCAAATGAGTCTGATTCCTTTAGCCTGAAGGATTGGAGGATATCAGGGCCTCTACAATGTTTTGGCAGACCAAGTCAAACAACCATGAAAAAAATGAGCTCATATTTCTATTCTCCTTCTCATACGGGGTTCTTTAAACTCAATTTCGATGAAGCATCGAAAGGAAGTCCTAGACCAGCGAGATATGCATGCATTATCAGAAACCACCAAGGAAAAATGCAAGGGTTCATACTCAGCTTTATTGGAACAGATTCCAACAATGATGCATAGGTAGAAGCCCTTTTATAGCGAATTAAAATGGCTAAACATTATAACTGGACCCAACTAATAGTTGAATAGGACTCCATGTGATCTAACACATGGAAACAAAGATCCACCATGGAAATTAAAGTACCAAGGTGGCAGCGCCATGGATATTAGAGGGGATATTAGAGTGGCTAGTGGAGGTCATAATCCCTAGGATGGCACTTTCCTTTAACCATATCAAGAGAAATGGAAACAAGCTAACCAAGTTGTTGGAAAACCTAGGGACCTAGACCCAATGATGAATTAAGGCTAGGGACTGCTAAGATGTGACTGATATGGCAGCCCGAGACAAGTGAATTGAATAATGAATCAGGACATGGTGCACAATCATGAAACAGAAGGGGAAGGACAATGGGAGAGATCATGCCCAGCCACGTGGCATTGATTTTAACCAGCCATCTAGCCAAGAACTCTTGAAGAAGGTGGATAATCATTAAAAACATTTTAACCCAACCTCTCCATGGTCTTATCAATCTAATGCTTGAGATTGTAGTAATGAGAAAGGGTGGTGGCATATCTTTCCAATCACATGGGAACTATCTCCAAAGGACCACGGAGCATGAGTCGGTTTTAACTGCAAGTACGAGTTTCATTATGTCCTAGAATTATACATGCGTGCAAAGCTCTACACTGCATGCACTCTGCCATTTTTCATGAGATCAACAAGGGGTGAAGGAGTTCTTATTATAAGTAGAATGGAAGCTAACCTTAGGGAGAAAGGGGAGAGTAATATTTTGGGAAGATGAGTGAGGAGAAAGAGGGGGGAGGAGGCTCCTGAGGAGGAGATTCGAAGGGTGACTCAGTCTCAGGAGAAGGAAATGTGGGAAGCCCGCATGTTTGAATTGGTATTACCTATGATTTTCTAGCAGAGGATCAAGGATGTAGAACATCATCTATGGAAAGGTTTGGAAAGGGATACCCTACAAGAAGAATGTCAAAAATTCAAATATTGGGTAATGGAATTGGGTAACAATGTGGGTGTCCTTAGTCTCTATGAGTGAATTGTTGTTATTTACTAGGTTATGAATAACATGATGGGTCATGCGATGTGGGAAAGGTTGGATAAGAATGAAGGCAAGGAGAATTCCATCCACTGGCGTAAGGAGATGCACGCAAAGTAAAAAGAGATGAGCCTAAAGATGGATTCCATTCTTTAGAGTCTCAACATTCGGGTTCCTATTGCTCATAATATTCCCACAGGAAGCAGGTAACATGGGCGCATTCTGAACCTTCCTTATATTTTTCTTTAGAGGTTTTGTGTTTTAGGGGCGTTCATGCTTCTAAGGTATTTTTTATTTAGGTATTTTAGGTGTTTTTATGAAGGTAGTAGTTCTAAGGTTAATGTTGTGTCTTCTATATCATTTGAATTTGCCACTCTTGAAATTACATCCCACTAATGATTTAGTGAGTCCTCGACTGCACTTGTAGTTTTGATACCATGGTGGTCAAAGTATAATGGGAGTGGAATGAAATATTTCAAGTGTTTGCTTTCTAAAAAATCATTAAAATAATGCACACATGATCAATAGGTAAGTTCTTGCAAAATGAGTTTCTTAGGAACACATTTGGGAAGAAGGAGGGGTGCAATGTTGGGGCCATAAATCTTGATAAAAGTATAGCCTCTTCAAGATTCCAATCCCAAATATTCATTAACACTAGACTAGATCTTTTGAAACTTTAGGATAAATACCTAGGAAGAAGGTATCATAAATGAGAAGGAAAAAAATGATCACAGGTATATGCATACTCCATCTTGTACTCACTCTCCCAAAATTATCGTAGGTAAATATGCATGGGTGGCATCTCAAGGTTCCAAGCCATATCTAAACTAGAGAAATAATTACTTGTGCATAAATATCAAGTAAATATCATTCCAAATAAAACAATAGAGAAGTTCTCGAGGAAGGTGTCTTGACTTTAGTAATGGCTTGTTTCAAGGCAAATGACAAGATAACTACTTGATTAAAGACACTTCCTTATGTAACCACAATTACAATAAACCAATGGAACCCAATTCTATTTAAAAGTATATGTGTTGGATTCTCCATATATTGGAACCCAATTCTCTTTAAAATTATATGCATTGGTTTCTCCATATATTCTTCTAACCATAGTCATTACATACATAAAAGGATCTCTTAATTTTAAAACATGGTAACTACTAGTTCTTTTACCTTGAAACATTTTTCTGCTTACCCACTGTGTGTTCAAAATCTTCTTACAAGCCTTCATTTTTCTAAAAACTTTCCACCCATGGTGTTGTGATAAAAAAAATTGGTTTGAAAATTTTATAGTAATATTCCAAGTATTGGTTTGAAAGGACTCAATATCTTGTCCATTTATGTTTAAAATAGCTCTGGCATTAACGTCTGTATTGTTCATCTAAGGTATCAAAAATCTCCAGTTAAAATGACATATTTAGAAACATAGTTCATTTCATAACCAATAATTTACCAAGTGTGAAAGAGATTTAAATGTTAAATGTCCAATATCACATTCATCCAAATTCATACAATGCATGAATCAGAGTCAGCTGAAAACTTAGGTCAAAGTGAACTTTAAACTATAGTCAATATTGTATCAGAGAGGTATGAGACCTGCAATTGGATGAAATCCCAAATGTTCAAGGAAAATGCATCATGGATATTTTAAAAGTTGGGTTGGGGTGAAATAGGGCAACAAATTCCTTACCAATCATCATACCAAAAACTCTCTTTAATGAAAAAAATGCAATGTAAGCACATGTATTAATTTTGTCATAGAAAAGAAACAATTTAACCAAATACAATGATATATATACTTTAATCTCTTCTTTAGGAATTAAAGAGAAAAGTGGGTCCCCAAGTCTTCATAGTTTTTGGGCTAGTTGAGGCCTATAAAAATGGTGACATATTCGATGAATCTTAGATTATTTGTCTTCGTACTAAAAATAATAGTTCATAACAAGATATTATTTTGAACTTTCCTTTAAAAACTTAGATCCCATTGTTATTGAATTTTTTGAAGCTTCTTATCAACTTGCTACATGTCTAGTCTCAAAAACCAGTAGCTGAATAGATTAGGCAGAGGTAGAAGTGACTATGAGGTTTATTTTAAATATTTTCATAATTATGGAATCCAAAACATATGCTTGACTTCCTGTATTGCAAGCTAAATTGATAACAATCCCAAACTAGCAAGTAAAACGTGATGATGTTCCCTCACTCCCCACAAGAGTTCATAGTTCCAATGGATTCATCCCAATATGAAAGAACTTGCTCCACTTTAAAAGATTTTCCATATACCCGATGAAAATATCCACATTTCCGCAAAAATATGTTCCCTTTACCAAACCTCATCCTCTTTTGAGAAAACATTTTTTTTGTAGGTTTGCGGGGGGGGGCGATCTAGCCTTTATTTAGTTGTAGGGGATGGCATCTATTAAAATAAAGAGGATATACTTATCCAAATCTATCTATATTATAACCCTTGAAGACATTTGACTTTACAATTAAGTTAACGACCCATCACTAGGTCATTCTTACAATGTGTATGGGGCGATCTATTTGATTGACTAATCAGCTACTGACACTCTGAAACTACTAGGATTACTTGTTGATTATTTGTATCAAAGAAACTATTGTCACTTTAGTTTCCAAAATTATTAAATATCTCTCTACTCTATTTTCTTAATGACATATTAGAGATATCAACAAGGGAGATATATAATTTCCAAGTTTTACAAATTTTACAACTTCAATTGTGCCCTATGGTTTTAGAGAAACAAAATGATGTTTAAAAAATGATATATAAATCAATCAAAACATTTAGACACGCAACTATTGAAGTACCAAAACATAATCTTAACTTATGGAAAAATTAATATCTCCAAATTCAATTGCAAATAGTGAAAAATTAAAATGAGATGAAAGTTAAAAATTTCACAGAATTAAAATTGGAAACAAAAATTGTGTATAGGATGATTGTGCCAAGTCATTAGTGAAAGTGTCTTTTAATTACTTGTCCATTAACATGAATAATATCCCAGTCTTCCTCCAAAATTTTCAATTGGAAATTTCTAGTCCCTATTTTTTGTGGCTTGGAATGGCCTAAGCTAGAGTTGTTGGAATTTGGTGTGTTTCCCTTTAGGCTCATTCAATCTATCCCATTTAAAAACTAGGTCTCCAAATTGAAAGTATTTATCACTAGATGAAAAATTATCAAAATATATTTTAACTAATTACTAATGAGAGACAAAATTACTCTTATATTTTTATCTCTCCTCCTCTGATCTTAGTAAGGTATCAATTCTAAGTTGAATGACTAGGAAAGCTTGTTGATGGGAGCTTCACCATTCTTTGATGACAATACCCCTATATGACACATGCATTTCCATCATTCTTCATATATATGAACCTATTAAGCATGGAATAGCCCTTATTTTGACCCGATATGAGGGTTTGAGTAACCTAGAGAAAAATCTAGCTCGTTTTCCC
Organism: Pseudotsuga menziesii; assembly: GCA_001517045.1. Lineage (NCBI taxonomy): Eukaryota > Viridiplantae > Streptophyta > Pinopsida > Pinales > Pinaceae > Pseudotsuga > Pseudotsuga menziesii. The sequence continues at coordinate 348,641 of LPNX011219197.1, forward strand.
TAAAAATACTAACGTTTGACCATATTTCAGACCCACGCTCCTTTACTTCATGCAAGGAATATCCCACGCTATTTTACTTTGAGCAGGGTGTGTGGACCATAAAAAAAGGGATAAAATAAATAAATAAAACTATTTACAGAAGTGTTGTAGTGGCTAATCTCGGTTCTAACTCACAAAATTGCTTGGTAACCTCTCTAACTATCCCAATAACTCATTTAAAAAGGATAGGAGGGGAAAATTAAGGGAGCACGCCCATCCTATAGATGTGTGTAAATGAGATATGCTAGAAGAGAGAAAACAAATTCTTCATGAGAACTAAAAGTTACAATAGACCAGACCAGGACTAAGCATATGATTTTCACTCTTCATCCATTTTATAGTTATCTCAAAATCCCCATAAACCTAGAAAATTTATTAGTCCTTTGGGATAAGTCGATTTCATTAAGAGTAGTATAGCCTCAAATTATGCATAGTTATGTGTGTGTTGTCCCAAGAACATCCTACTTGTAAATAAGTGTTCACTCCCTTCGCCCTGCTTATTTCCAAATCGGTTTTATAATTGCATGCTTTCCTTATTAAATGTATCACTAGAGATTTTGATAAAGCTCTATACTTCCTCAAAAAAACGAAGATGGATTTACTATAATTTCATTTTAAAAGTACTAAATGTATGGATAAATAGATCCAAATATGAATGGAATAATGATCCTTACATCGAGAAATGGTTTTTCATTTTGGGAGGGAAAGACTGTTTCCTAAATAAAAACGACCAATTGAAATTTTAAAATAAAATGCAGATATGTCGTAATTAATTTAAACACCTGCATCAGATCAAATTATGTATCGTAGTTTCTCCAGTAATATCTGAGATAAATAAAACATAGCCAACTCCCCACAACATTCCCGCATTTTGGATAAATCCATTAAAATAACCCCAGGGAGTGGATTTATCAATTTGAGGTGGGTTCATTGTTTTGACCTTAGCTGCCAAAGTTGGGTACTTGAAGTATGGAAACAATGAAAGATACTGTGCACAAACCTAAAAATTAGGGACAATTTTCCCTCAAATATACATTCATTCCTAGAAATCCAGAGTCTCCATAGAATCAAATAAGTCACACTTCTATACTTATTTAAATCACCTATATCAAACCAATAAATTAAGTTGAGTATAAAAGTATCACCTATCCACAACCTTTAAATACCTAGTGTAGTTTGTGCATGCCTTCAAAACTATATAGATAAAGGCCAAACACATAAGATATGTTGAATTGTTTCACAGGAATTCTTGCATAGGAAACACCATCCATGGCCTTACATCCTCTTTTTTTTAATTTTATCCTAGGTTTAGACTATATATTTTAGAATGAGGAAAATTAAAAGAGTGATTTTGCAAGGGCATGAACTTCCCACAATTTCTTCATCCACCAGTTAATATCCCCCATCCTAAGGGCTTGTTGATCCTCATAACCCATAGCCACTTTAACACAGATTGGTTATGTTTAGTTAAGAAGGTCAAGCAAAGGATCGTTATTTGGGTCAATTCTTTTCTCTCTAGAGAAAAAAGATTGGTTCTATTGAAATCATTCCTTGATAGTATCCCAATGTTTTGGACCTGTATCACTTCTCTCCCCAAGGGAATATTAAATTAAATTAGAAAATTTAGCTTCTAGTTTTTGTGGTTGGGATCGAAGTAGTTATGTGGCATTCCATTATTCAAATTGGACAAGGTTTATCTCCCTAAGGACCTTTGGAGACAGGGACTTTAAAACATTCCTATATTTTCCTAATCCCTTACTGCCAGGAGTATGTGGCACTTTATAAAGAGAAATTCTTTTTGTATTCAAGTTCTCAAATCTAAATATCTCAATGTTTTATCAGTGGAATGTTCATTCTGTCAGCCAATAAATTCATCCAAAGGGTCTATCAGCTGGAAATCCTTATCTTTGGATTTCCCAATGGTGGGTCACTAGACAATTTTACAAGTTCAAAATAGTCGCTTGATCCAGATCAGAGAAGACATGTGGCTCAAGGATGGGGAAGAATGTTTTTTTCTAACTCTGTGTACATGACTCAAAAGAATGTATTCATCCTAGAAGACGCATGTGAGCAAGTGTCTCTCCCAAATAGGATTGGGTGGAAGTCTACAACTGCCTTGGAGCTCAATGGAGAATATTCGACGTAGTGGAACAAATTTATCAAAATTTTGGTATCTAATTATATTGTCTTGGAAGAAGATGAGCGTGACGCCTTGTGTTGGTCTAAAAATCCAAAATGAGGGAGTTCTCAACAAATCTTAGTTATAAATGTTAGATGGATAGTAGGTCCTATGTTGATCAAAATGGCGGTGGATTATTCTGTGCAAACTTCATTCTTCCCTCAAATGTAGAATCACCCCCTAGTGTGTGATGTGTAACAAACTGCTAACCTGGGAAGATGAACGCAAGCATGGTTGGGTTGGTCCTACTCATTATGTTTTATGTAAATTTTGTGAACAAAATTCTTCTCATATTTTCATTCACTGTGATTATGCAATGTAGGAAATGAATATCTTTCATCAAGATCTTAATCATTCTTCTTCATAGTCCAATGCACACCTGGAATATTGTTTGAAAAACTGGCTAGAAAATAAATCAGTTACATGTTTTAAAGGAATGCCCATTTTCTTATTCTCTTCCATATGGTTGGATTGGAACTCAAGCAATTTAAATATAAGGGAGTTCCTCCTAAAGTGACAATAGTAATAATTTTAAATATTTCAAAAGAATTCATGAGATTTTAAGATTAATAAACCTAAAGTTCTTTTGTTACCTGAGAGTGACTTCAGTATTATGTGAGGGTACTTTTATGATATTTTCCAAGGACATAAAGGTCAATGTGGGGTACGTGTGGTCTTATTCATTACTCATAATATTTTCTTCGTGTTTTCTACGCTTCTGGAAGCAACACAAACATAGGAAAAAGGCCATTACCTTGTGCACCTTGTTGGAAGTTGCAACAAAATAGGTGTTTATGAGCTTAAATTTCTCAAAGATTCAAAATTAGTGATTGAATGGGATCAACACAAGGTCGAGGTAATATATGTAATACTTAATCCTCTACTTTACAAAATCTCCAGTGCTTTATAGGGTTTTTATAGATTTCCTTTAACCATATATACAGAGAATTAAATACCAAGGTCGATGCTTTATCCAAGGAATCTTTGACCCTCCCATTTGACTCTTTTTATATCTATTAATTCCTTGATGATGAGCAAACTGAATCTATGGAGTTTCACATTTAATTTCACCTCATAGTTTTTTTTAAATAGTATATGATAGTATCTTTCAGCAATGTGCAGGCCTTTGTGCCCAGTATGTTAATCTATCGGGAATGTAGATAATCATTTTGTTCTACAACTTTTTGTATACTTTGTATAATTATGTTTTTTGTTGTGGCTGTAACTGAAGGTCTTCAATGTGTAAGTAGCCTATTGTGGATAAGGTCTTCAATGTGTAAGTAGCCTATTTGTTCATCGGTTTGTAGTAATACCTCTTTGATGGTAGTCTAAACAAAAAAACGGAAACAAAATTGTGTTTTTCATTGTTCATGAAAATTATGAAAATTTCAAAGGACGAATGAGTTGATATCCTAAACATGTCAGTAGGAGTTTCCAAAAAAATGTACAAGGAGATGGTTAAAGAAATTAATATAATTTCATCACAAGAGGATCCATATCAACAACAACATTCATCAAAGGTCTGTAATCATTGATTTTTTTTCTTTTATGTACACTTATTTAATTATTGCATGAAAAACTAATTTTCATTTTATTTGTTTTTTTCACACAAATGAGTAATTTTTGTATTAATAAAATTGTTGTTTATCAATACCAAAAGAAATTACAGTCCCACTATGTATACCATTCAACGAAACTATATGGAATATAATCAAGATTGGAATTCTTGTCCTCCAATTTTAAGCAATTTATACAATTTTTACTAGTATAAGTCCCAAAAAAAACAATCCTAAAATCAAAATGCATTTCCAAAGAATCAAGCATTATGTATTAGTTTGAGTGTCATTGATAGGTATCCACAACTTATGTTGTAGTTTCATTTTGCAATACCAAATTGTTGACATGTGTTGTGAGAGATTGAAATATTGTTGCTTCATTCATAAGAAAATCATTTTAGCATCTCAATGTTTTCTTTAGATCATATATATCCTACAAATTCTTAGTACTACCCAGGCATTCCATTCTCAAGGCTTTCAAATTGTTGTCTAAATTTGAGTTTGAGTATCCCTCGACTCTATTCTTACTTTTATTAGACTTTACCAAAACCCAACGCAGAATAAAACTGACCCACTTTTTATTAGAATTGATGTGCCATTTAGATCTTCAAACAATTAGTTATGAATAATATTTGCAGTAAAAGTAGTATGAAGATACAAACTGAACAAAAAAAACTACATAGGAAATGGATGAGTGTAGCTCAATAATTTACAATATCATTCACCTTAGTTAATCTGGTGTTACAATAGTTTACAAATAGGAAGAATTTGAATCCATTAGGGAGGAATTCAAATCTACCAACTGGATGTGATTGTACCTAACTCACTAGCTAACTCATGGTGACTCAATTAATATCGGAGTCCAATATATCAACTCCCAGATGTCCAACAACTCATACAATCAGTAATAACTAGTTAAATCAGTGCAACTGAGTGTGGTAGGTGGGAAAAGGCACCTACTCCACATGCAGACATGCATAAGCCACGAATAACTAGCACTAGTCAGCTCATTGTGATCTAACTAAAATTAATTGGAAACTAACTAAGACTAACTAGTTCCAACTCCAACTAACCGAAGGAGGTTGGTGTCGGGACTCCTAGTGGCTCCTAAAATGTAGGGATTGGTCTAGGAGGTGCCCAAACTTATGCATGCACATGCAGTAAGTGGAAGCTAACCTCTAGCAATGTTCCCCACACTCTAGAGACTGGTACATGTGGCCCCATTAGTCCATGTGGACCCTAATGGTACTAGTGGACTCAATTAATTAATTCAAACTCCTAAGTCAAGATAAATTAATCTAATAGACATTTAACCAAGGGAGGATTAATAATCCTAACACCCCCCCTAAATCCTAACTTGGACAACTGTGGGCCCTAGTAACAATACCATAGGTCACCCAAATACAATCTAAAAGATAGTAAAAAATTTTGCATAATACAACCGAGGAAACAGGGGAAAACCTCATGGGAAAACCCCCCCCTCAAAATACGCAGGAATACAAATTTTGAATAAAAACTTGTGAAAATTTTTGTTGTTGTTTGCAGCACTATGCAGTAGCAAATGCAGTATCTTGGTTCTTTTGTGCAGGAGAAACTCTGAATCCAAACAAAATGCTTATGTCTGGAGGAATCTTACTCTTTGGAAGAAGAATAATGTACTCAACTGAATCAGAAATATAAACAGTTGCACGGTGAAAACTAAACCCATGTAGAGCGGCTGAAATCAACTTAAGAGAGAGAAAAATTTCTCGAGAATTCAAACCATGTGAGGAACACCCAAGAATCTGATATATGTCAGCCTTGAACAAAAAACCATGAGTGGTAAAATCAGCCCCAAGTGTCTAGGCGGATGTAGAATGCCTTCCTCTTTAATAGTTTTGTGAGGGGATGAGCATGTGACCAAAGGTAGAGAAGCCATGGAACTGTGGATGTAACACCCCAGTTTTGACCTCATTTGCATTAAATGTATATGATGTATATATTGTAATTAATTATGGTGTGGAGATAAAAGAAAAACACCCACCATCGATTTAGCATTTTATGCTTCGGCGATTAAAAATCATTTTCGATGGTATTTTGTGCTAGCTCGCACATTATAATTTTGGACATCATGTAAATATGCATTTTAATTAAATAAAACCACAAACAGATATGTCAATGCAACAATAATGAGATGGGGGCATGATTTCCTAAGGATAATGGGGGGGATATTCAAACCTTTGGGCCAATGGAGAAAATCCAAATGTCAAAGGGAGAACCCATCGAACTGTCAACTACCCATTTTGTCTCTTTTGCCCAATCATTTAATTTTGCCAGAAATTGGTTGAGTTAGTTATTGCATAGGATGGGAAAGGTATGGCAGTCCAAATTCGAATTTAGGGAAACACCCATTTTTGGGAAAACGATTTTTTACTTATGGGGCAAGTTATTGCCCAAAAATGTTTCCCATTCCCTCATGCATCCACGTTTTTGTCTTCCCCACGTTTTTGGAGCTCCTGGGCACTCTCATTCATGTTTTTGCAATTTCCTTTTTTTTTCCCCATGGCTGGGAAGTTGTTTTTCTAATAGTCAGTGGTTGGGATCTCTCTTGGACGTTTTTGTGGTTGTTTTCCTCATTACCCGGCTGGGAAAAACGTTTTTGGGTTGCACAATGAGTGAGAGAAGAGACCCACAATTTTTGGGTGTTGTTGAGTTCATTTTGGCCATGTTAGGGCCATAAACGACTCTGGAAATCAAATTGCACAAGATGACCTATTTTACTCAATCGTCGTTCCCGATTTTGGCCTCTGCGATGTTTTCCTTCAATCCGAGAACTGTAATTGTTGTGTGTACCTTGTTGTTTTGTCTCTTAACCGATTTGGGAGTGGAAATGGGGTTTGAACTAGATTGATAAAACTAGTGTGAGATGGAACCTCACAAACAGATCTAGGGGGGACGGTTTTATTCTTTTCACACCCCGAATAGAACCGGAATGGAAGGCATAGCCTGAGGGACTGTGTATCAGAGAAGGGGATGCACCTTGTGTTGGGTGTGTAGATTTTTTAGAACTCAGGCTAGATTTGGTGCAGGTGTCCATAGCTCTATGGTTGAGCTCACTAGCTTATAAATCATCCTTTCCATCTCATTTGCAGCGTTATAAACCCAATTGTGTTGGCTTGGTTGAGTTCTTATTATATCCTTGGCTATGTGTGAGTTTTCTAGTGTTCCCTTATTCCTTGTGGGAATCATTCCCAGCTTGAGGATGGAAGTGTTGCTCAGATATTGATGAGCACACTGGCCTATGGTTGGGTGGAACGTTGTAGCGACATAGCTGGTTGTGGGACAAGCTTATTCTAAGATAAGTATCTCTTTTCTATTTTATCTCTGCAACTGTATGTGCTTATTGATTAATATGAACATGCTAAATGTTTTGAATGAATGTATTTTCCTTCCATTGTATATTAATGATTTATGGGTCTGTGTATGTTTAATTTCAATGCATTTTTATCATGTGTATGTTCATGGGATTTAAGTTTCTCGAATTAGCAGCACCATGGTCACGTTCCCTCTCGGGTGGACGGGAGGGGATGTGACAGTGTGGTATCAGAGTTCTTTTGCAAATTGGGCCTCAATGGGCCAAGTTGAACAGCTGACAAAGGAATAATCAGCCTCTGTGTTCAACAGGAAGAAGAGGTAGGTAGAAAAATCCTGAATTTTTCTAAGTGTTGATATTTCTTCTTTTTGTGTGGTGGCTAAGGAAGCCAAAGACGAGTCGATTCATCGGTTGCGTTGGAAAGAAGGAGCTGACAAGGAATGACGCCAAGGCATGTTGGAGTGCTCAGCAGCATTTCATCGATGACATCGGCAAGAAGAATCGGGAAAGGACAAGCCTTAATGGTGGCTGGGTTGGCTGAAGGAAAGCCGCAGTGGCGGTTGGGTTGGTTGAAGGCGATCCGCAGTGGCGGCTGGGTTGGATAAAGGCGAGCCNTTGCCAAGAGATGAGCCGATGGCATCGACAAGAGAAGGGAACATGTTTCTCACAATGATGGAAGGCTCAGCGAGATGTGAGCCGATGTGTATCGGCTGAGTTGAGCCGACGAAAAAAAATTCAAAAAATATTTCTAAGTATGGAAATTGGAAGAAATTTTGAAATTTTTCCGCAACTGCAAATGGAAGTCACAAAAACGTTTTGATGTGATGCAGCGGATGGAAATCGAAAAAAATTTAGACACATCGGAAGGAAGTTAGGAATTTTTTTCCGCAACAGCAGATGGAAATAGAAAAATTTTGGTGAAATTAGTCGCAACGTCGCCCGAGGACATCGAAAGATTTCAGTCAACGCATGTTAGGTGAAAGTGGTAAATCGGGTCGATACGCGATGGGTGGAAGTTGATATTGGAGCCGCAACAGTGAGTGGAAGTTGAGAATTGAGCCGACAAGTGTTGGCTGAGTCAAACCGATGAGCGTTGGATGGAAGTCAGGAATTTTTCCACTACGGCGGAAGGCCCGCAACGGGTGAAAGTCTGAAATTTTTCCGACATAGCGGAAGGAGATGTCAGAAGGGATCGGGTGAAGTTTTTCGATGTGTATTGGGAAAAATGGGAAATTTTGCCGACACTTTGGAAGGAAAAGGAAAATGGAGCCAATACGTCGGCTAAGTTTCATCGATCAGAGAAAAACTTAAAATTGCACCGAAACAAGGATTTTTGGTAGGTTTTCAGAGAGATTATCCCCTTCAAACAGTCGTTGTTATGAAAGAAAAGTTTGTTTTTGAGAAAGTTGTCAATATGAGATTTTTCCATATGAAGGTAAGTAATTATGAATTCATGTGAATGTTATACAGCTAACAATTTTGTTTATTAACACATTTTGCAAAATTATAGTCACCTTCAAAAGGGAAGCATTCCACATAGTGCATATCAATAAAGTTGGGTTTTGGTTCATCCATGAGAACCTACAGCATGAATGATGCATAGAACCCCAATGAGTACGAGGAAGATGCTATGGGGGGAAATTTATGAGTTGGAAATGCTAAGACAGAGTCTAATGGGAGGAGGTTTCAAGATACTCCCCCAGATTTTGCAGCCACCATGAGAATCCTAAGGGTGGAGATGCAAAGTTATAGGGCATATAATGAAATATTGGTTAAGGCTTAGGAGGAGTAGAATTAGCTCAATGCATCCATGCTGCAAAGTTTGAAATACATCCAGAGGCATATGAAATCAAGGGACCGAATAGTAAGATCGGAAGGTAGTAAGAGCAGTACCAGAAGAAGGAAGAGATCTCCTCATGGGTCATCTTACTATGAAGGATCCACTAGCAGTTCAAGTTCTTCTTCTCATAAGAATGAGAGGAAGAGGAGTTACCAGAACCATTCACGTGATGATTTTAGGAAGGCAACGCTGCCTACCTTCAATGATGAAATAAATAATGGAGAAGAAGTTTAAGCTTGGCTACTCTGGAAATATGAAGGCTAAGGTAGCCATATTCAATTTGATTGGAAGAGCATCCATGTGGTGGGAGAATTTTAGGCAAGTGAAAAAGATTAATGAAAGACATATTGTGTGAAAGCAGTTCTAGAAGTATTTCAAGAAGAAGTACCTCTCTGATAGGTACTATGATGATAAGATTAAAGAGTTCCATGAGCTGATATTGGGACAGAAGACTATGGAACAAGGATGATTTTAAGGAACCATACCTATGTAAAAGTGTATAAATGTTGGCAAATCTTACCAATTCTTAAAACACCAACAATAAAATGTTTGGTGATATTTTTCAAAAAATATTTTAATTTCCAAGGATTTTGTATCATTTCTATAATAATTTGGTGATTTTCAGGGTGAAAAAAGTTTACCCCATCAAAATTGGGCGAAAAGGGGCTTCAAAAAATGCAAAATGACGAATCGTTTTTTGGAGAAAAACCCCTAAAAATAGCCCATGGGCTAAATTTCTCCCCTAAAATTATCCATGCTATGGAAGAATATGCAAACAAGTTCCTAGAACTTTTGAGGTATGGCAGGTACATCAAATATGAAAAAGTGAAGATCCAGCGTTTCCTGAGTGGATTGCCTCAGTCTTACAAAGACAAAATTGAGTTTTATGAACCTAGAACTCTGGAAGAAGCGATAAGGAAAACTAAGTATTGCTATGAGAAAAGAAAAGGAAAACTTGATTATCTTAAGACATGGAAGGACAAGAAGAATGAGAAGTAAGACCAAAGGAAGAAAGGTTTCAAACCTTCTGACTTCAGGAATCAGCAGAAGCAGCTATCCCAAGTTGAGAAACAGCGAGCTAGAGTGGTGGGAGAAAAGCTCGGAGAACCACAACAGAACAGAGGACCACTCCAATGTTGGAAATGTGGAGGACCCCACATGTGCATGAATTGTCCACTTGAGAATGAGAATGCAAGGCCAACTTACAACATTCAAGAGGCTGAAACAGCGGTCAAGTTGCAAGGGTTGTCCCTAGGATTTATGCAGCACTGGAGGACCACCAGGAAGATCACCAGTCAACTGTGGTTGAAGTTGCAGGTAATATTATTAAGAAATATGTTTCTATTTTGATTGACCCTAGCTCTACTCGCAATTACATTACCCCTAGAGTAGTGGAGATTTGTGCTTTTAAGAAAGTAAAGCATAGAAAATCTTGGTTAGTTCTGCTAGCCACTGGAACTAAGAGAAAGGTCAATGAAGTGGTAGAGAAATGTCCGTTGGTCATTAATGGATTGGTCACTTGTGTTTATCTAAATGTTCTACCACTTGGTTCCTATGATGTTCTCATTGGAATGGATTTGTTAGAAACTCACAGGTTAAAGCTTAACTGTTACAATAATACTTTTGAATGCATGGATGAAGAAGGGAACCCAAGAGTGGTAAGAGGCATTCCAAAGGTGATTTTGGTTAGGTATATTTCCGCAATGCAGCTGAAGAAGTGTTGTAGGAAAGGTTCCATAGTTTATGCAGCTCATGTTTTGGAAGTAGAAGAGAATGAAACTATTAGGTTGGAGGACTATCTTGTATTGCAGGAATTTAGGGATGTTTTTCCCGATGAGATTCCAAGGCTTCCTCCAAACAGGGACATTGATTTCATAATTGAACTTGTGTCAAGAGCAACACTAATGTCCAAGACACCCTATAGGATGAGTGCACCAGAAATGCTAGAGTTAAAGATGCAACTACAAGATTTGTTGGAGAATAAGTATATCGGGTCGAGTGTGTCTCCTTGGGGAGCACCAGTTCTATTTGTGAAGAAGAAAGATGGTACACTCAAGTTATGATAGCTGAACAAAGTCACTCTGAAGAACAAATATCCTTTTCCTAGGATTGATGACCTCTTTGATCAAATGAGAGGAGCAAAGGTATTTTCCAAGATTGACTTGAGGTTTGGTTACCATCAGGTAAGAATCAAGGATGAAGACATTCATAAGACATCCTTCAGAATGAGGTATGGACATTATGAGTTTGTAGTGGTACCGTTTGGTCTCATAAATGCACCAGCTACATTTATGTGCCTTATGAATAGTGTCTTCAGCAGGTATTTGGACAAGTTTGTTCTTATTTTCCTTGATGACATTCTTATTTATTCTAAGAATGAGGAAGAGCATGAAGAGCATCTGAGATTGACATTACAATTTCTCAAGGATAATCAGTTTTATGGAAAGTTGAGCAAGTGTGACTTTTATAAAGATAGAATTCGGTATTTGGGTCACATTATCTCAGAAGAGGGTATATCTATGGACCCTAACAAGATTGAAGCCATTATGAATTTCTGTACTCCAAGAAATGTGATAGATGTAAGATCTTTTATGGGACTTGCAGGATACTACAGGAGATTCATTGAAGGATTCTCCAGGTTTGCACATGCCATCACTTCTTTGCAAATGAAGGGGATAAAGTTTGAATGGACATCGAGGTGTGAAGAAAGCTTCCATCAGTTGAAGAAACTTCTCATAAGGGCACCAGTATTGAAAGTTGCATACCCAGAGAAATATTTTTGGTGTGTATTGATGCATGTGGTAAAGGACTTCTAGTTCTTATGTAAGACAACCACGTAATATGTTATGATTCAAGAAAGTTGAAGGAGCATGAGAAGAACTATGCCACTCATGATATGGAACTTGCAGCCATAGTACATGCTCTCAAGATGTGGAGGAATTACTTGATGGGAAGAATATTTGAGATAAGGACAGACCATTGTGCTCTGAAGTACTTGTCTAATCAGTGAACGTTAAATGCTAGGAAAGCTAGATGGCTGGATTTTTTATGTGAGTTTGATTTTGAAATAAAACACATAAAGGAAAAAGAGAATAAGGTAGTTGATGCACTCATCGGGAAGGTGCAGGAAATGCATGTGGAATCCATTAGTATTTGACAATCATATTTGAGACAGCAGATTGTTAGTCATACTGTTGAAGATGAAACGAATGTGCAGGTAAAAGACAAGTTGCAGCAACAAATCCTTGAAAAGAAGTATGAGGGATATAAATTGGAAGAAGATGGACTTCTTACTTATAAGAATAGAATTTATATTCCAAATATAGCATATTTGAGGAGTTTTATTATGGATGAGATCCATCAAGCTCCATATTCTGGTCACCCAGGATATCAGAAGACAATTGCTACAACTAGAAATCAGTATTTTTGGCCAGGAACGAAAAAGGACATGGCCGAGTATATTCCAAGGTGCATGAAATGTTAGTAGGTGAAGGTTGAGCATTAACACCCAGCAGGTTTGTTGCATACTTTTCCAGTTCCAGAATGGAAATGGGAAGTTATTTCCATGGATTTTATTACAAGATTGCTAATGAATTGGAGACAACATGATTCCATCATGGTTGTGGTGGACAAGTTGACAAAGGCAGCACATTTCATACCGGTTAATTCTACGCATAAGACTAATGAAATTGCAAAGATATTCATGAAGGATATTTTTAAATTGCATGGATTGCCTAAGGCAATAGTCTCTGATAGAGATATCAAGTTCACTTCCAATTTTTTGAAGGGGTTGTTTGCGGATTTGGGCACAAAGTTGAACTTCATCACTGCCCACCATCCTCAAACTGATGGGTAGATAGAGAGATTAAATCAAGTGCTTGAAGACATGCTTCGCATGTATGTGATGGAAAAAACAACCAAGTGGGAAGATTATTTACACTTGGTAGAGTTTGCTTATAGCAATAGACAACAACCATCCTTGGGGATGAGTCCATATGAAGCTTTGTATGGCAGGAGGTGTAGGACACCAGTGACTTGGGATAATTCAGTGAACAAGGTTGTGCTTGGTCCATAATTTCTCAAGGAGATGGAGTAGGAGGTTGTAAATATTAGGCAGAATCTGAAAGCATCCCAAGACAGACAGAAAATCTATGAAGATAAGCATAGGGTGAACAGAGAGTTCAATGTTGGGGATCATGTTTACCTCAAAGTGAGGGACAAGAAGAGTTCCTTGAAGCTTGGAATTTGTGCCAAGTTGTCACCTAGATATTGTGAGTCATTTGAAGTTCTTGAAAGAATAGGACCGGTTGCATATAGACTTGCATTTCCTGCTAGCACTAGAGCTCATAATGTTTTTCATTTTTCTTTGCTTAAGAAATATGTACATGATCCTAACCATGTGATAAATTAGGATGTGATTCAGGTGGAACCTGAGGGAGAGTTCCAAATCAAGCCAATGTGCATCCTCGACAGGAAAGTCACAATGCTCTGGAACTGAGCCATAGGGAAGGTAAAGGTGTAATAGGAACACTACGGTCCTAAAGAGGTTACATGGGAGCTGGAGGATGCCATGCGATTGGCACATCCATTTTTGTTCAATTTTGTAAAGCACTGAGGGTGGTGTTGTTGAAGGGGGAGGGGGATGTAACACCCCAGTTTTGACCCTGTTTGTTAGTTTTTCAACATTAAGCTAGCATTATTAGGATCTTTAACTGAGAGAATAACAAGTACAGCAATCAAACACAAGAGACAATGAACACAGTTTTTTTCCTTGGGGAAACCATAAATGGAGAAAACCCCACAACTTCCTCAGAGATAGAATCAGCACCAAAATAGTAAAAGCCCAAAACAGTAAGTGACCTCCCGACAGCAGTAATATTGTTCTTGTCTAGCCCCAGTATCTTCTCCTTCCTCAACTATGCGCTACACTTGAGTGTGTATTAGTTGTGTGATAAATAGAGACTTCAGTTCTCTATTTATACTAATCCCGACATGACTAAAACCCTACTAGGGCTGACCTCTACTAGGAGAGTCTAATAACCCTAGTGCCCCGGAACTGTAGGGACTTTAACCCTTAGACAATCGGAGGGTTACCCATAATGACTTGACATGACTTGTTTACATTATTGATCCTCCCGATTGGAACATCGGGGCATGACAACATGACTCAATTACATTATAGATACATCCCAGAATAAACATCGGGTTACAATACATAAGATACATAGATGAATACATTCTCAATTTACAAATACATCAACACTCCCTCTTAACTAGGAAGGTATTCTTTAATCGACACAATTTTTAGTACTGGTCTTCTTCTCTGTATCAGCTGGATCATCTTGTATTCTACATCTCAAGTCTTATGAGTCTTCAAGCCATATTCGTCTTCAAGTCCTCTTCATCTTTGAATCTAGATCATCTCTCGATCTGGATCATCACGGGACATCATCACTGTATCTGGATCATCACTCGATCTGGATAATCATTGGGCATCATCACTGGATCTGGATCATCGCTCGATCTGGATCATCATCAATGGATCTAGATCATCACTCAATATGGATCATCACTGGCCATCATCACTGGATCTGGATCATCACTTGATCTGGATCATCACTGGTGCTATCTCATGATTCTTCTCGTCACAGGAAGTTCTACAGAGCCAGCCCTTTTTTGTGTTGGTTGTAGGCCTAGCCTCCATGTAGGTCTTCTTCAGCCCTTATATCTAACCTACTCGTTAGAAAGGCACAGTACTCACATCCATCCAGGCTGGAACCACATCCTACCACAATGATGGAAGATCTATGTTCTTCCATCTAGGCCGAAACCACATCCTACCACAATGATAAAAGAGTTCAGTACTTCCATCCAGGATAGAACCACATCCTACCACAATGATGGAAGATCTATGTTCTTCCATCTAGGCCGAAACCACATCCTACCACAATGATAAAATAGTTCAGTACTTCCATCCAGGATAGAACCACATCCTACCACAATGATGGAAGATTTCCATACTTTCATCCAGGCCAGAACCACATCCTACCACAATGATGGAAGATCTATGTTCTTCCATCCATGCTGGAACCACATCCTACCACAATGATGAAAGACTCTCATCCAGGATGGAACACATCCTGCTCACAATGATGAAAGATTTATGCACTTACATTCATCCAGGTGGGAACACATTCTTCTCACAATGATGAAAAGGCTCTGCACTTACATCCATCCAGGAGGGAACACATCCTGCTCACAATGATGAAAAGGCTCTGCACTTATGTCCATCCAAGTGGGAACACATCCTGCTCACAATGATGGAAGGGCTCTGCACTCATATCTGATCTTATAGGAACCAATCCTATAGTTACATTAGAATGGCCCCCAATCCTCCTCGACTGAGCTACCTGGTAACTGACCAGGTGCCTCCATTCTCCTAGAGAATGGCAGTTTCCCTTACATCCGACCTACTCGTCGGAATGGCCAACACTCACATCTGACAAGGAAGGAACTTAATCCTTTAGCCATGACAGAATGGTTCATCCCTTAAATATGATCAAGTGGGAACACATCCCTCTATCACATCAGAATGGCTACTCAGTCCTAGACTGAGTTCTCCTGGTACCTCACTAGGAAACTCCATTCAAAGAATGGAAATTTCCCTTACATCTATCCTACTGGACAGAATGGCCAGCACTCATATCTGACATGGAAAGAAGCAATCCTCTGACCATGACAGAATGGCTCAGCCCTTATATCTGACCTACTCGTCAGAATGGCTATGGATCTCAACACTCATATCTAACATGGAAGGAACCAATCCTCTCACCATGACATAATGGCTCAGCCCTTACATTTGACCATGGAAGGAACCAACCCTCTCACCATGTCAGAATGGCTATGGGACTCATCACTTTCCCTTGGAGGAAACCTCTATCTGGAGAACACCAAGCTTCTCCCTGAAGTACTTGAACTTCACCCTAGCCAATGGCTTTGTCAATACATCAGCTATATGTTCCTCCGTCGCAACATACTGGAGCTTCACTGCTCCCCTCTGCACCATATCCCTGATATAGTGGTACTTGATCTCGATATGCTTCAACTTATCATGGAACACTGGATTCTCTGACAAATTTATGCAACTCTGGTTGTCACAATGTATACAAGTAGCATCCAACTGGAGATCAAATAAATCAGACAGTAGCTTCTGTAGCCATACTTCCTCACAACTAGTTGAACAAGCTGCGACATACTCTGCTTCAGCTGTACTCAGTGCCACACGGGATTGTTTCCTGCTAAACCAAGAGATCACACCTAATCCCATACTAAAGCAACACCCTGAAGTGCTATTCCTATCGATGGCACTGCCTGCCCAATCTGAATCAACATAATCCTCCAGGTTAATCTTCTGATTTGCATCGTACTTCAGCCCATAATCAACTGTACCCTTCAGGTACCTCAGAATATGCTTTGCAGCAATCAAGTGAACATGTCTCGGATCTGTCAGGAACTGGCTCAAGGTTTTCATAGCAAAGAAAATATCTGGTCTCGTGTTTGTCAGGTAGATCAATGACCCAATCATCTGACAATACATCATAGCATCAACTGACTCTGATGAACCATCATTCAATAGCTTCAATTTTGATGCCATAGGTGTGGCCATAGCCTTGCGGTCCATCATCCCAAACCTCTTCAGGATCTCTACTGCATACTTCCCTTGTCCAAGGAAGATTCCATTTACACTTTGCCACACCTCCATACCTAGAAAGTAATGCATCATCCCCAAGTCCTTCATTTTGAACTCAGCAGCAAGCTTTCTCTTTGTATCAGCAATCAACCCATCCGTACCTATCACAAATAGATCATCTACATATAGTAGAAGCGTCACGGGGTTGCCATCTTCAACCTTGTAGTAAAGGTTGGAATCTGCTTTACTCTTGGTAAAGCCCAAACTGGATAGAAAGCTGTCAAGTCTACTGTACCAGGTCCTGGGTGCCTGTTTCAAACCATACAAGGCTTTCTTCAATCTGCATACATGAGACTCCCTGTCATGTGTCTCAAAACCGAGTGGCTTCTCTACATACACTTCCTCTTCCACTACACCATTCAAGAAGGCAGTCTTGACATCCATCTGGTGTATCTTCCATTTCATCCCTGCAGCCAGAGCAAGTACTAATATGATGAAAGTGTATCTGGCTACAGGTGCGAGGGTTTCTTCATAATCTATTCCTTCTTTCGGAGAGAACCCCCGAGCCACAAATATTGCCTTATATTTTTCAATGCTACCGTCTGCAGCATGCTTGATCTTGTAGATCCATTTGGAAGTTACAACTGACTTCCCTTCTGGTCTTGGGACAACATCCCAAACATCATTCTTCATGATCGATTGGTATTCTTCGATCATAGCATCCTTCCATTCTTTTCGTTCTGCTGCTTCTTCGTAACTGGAAGGTTCTTTATCAATGAAATCACATAGTAAGGCTACACACCCGGAGCAGGATCTGGTCCTCTTTCTTTCTCTGTGATTCTCTTCTAGAGACCCATATCTCTCTGCACCTTGGATAAGTTCTTGTACCCAAGCAGGTTTCCTCTTATGAGGATTCTTCTCCAGAGGTGGATCTACAGGTCTTTGTGGTTCTTCGAAATCTCGATCTTCTTCTTGAGTTTCTTCATTCATGGTTGTATCATGAATTATGGGTGCTTCTGCTTCTTCAGGTTCTTCAGCAGGTCTTTTTATGGATTTGTTGTAAGCTGTGTCTTTATCAAATGTCACATCCCTGCTGATGTCAATCTTCTTGTATCCAAGGAATTATATTCTGTAAGCCTTCAAGCTTTCAGAATATCCCACAAATATACCCTTCTTTCTTGAAGGATCTAATTTTGTTCTCTTCTCTTTCGGAATGTGTATGTACACAGGACAGTCGAATATTCTGAGATGGCTAACTTCTAGTTTCTTGTCGGAGAAGACTTCTTCAGGAGTCTTATTCTCGAGTACTCTATGTGGAGTATGGTTCTGTACATACACCGTTGTTCTGGTAGATTCAGCCCAAAGATGCATAGGAAGATCTTGATCATGAAGCATGGCTCTTGTAGCTTCCATGATAGTTCTGTTCTTCCATTCCACAATCCCATTCTGTTGTGGATTATAAGGAGTAGACAACTCCCTCTTAATCCCTGATTCTTTGCATAGCTCTTTGAATTCATTCGAAGTGAATTCTCCGCCATTATCTGATCGAAAAGTATTGATCTTCTTTTCAGTGTGGTTCTCGATCAAGGCTTTGAATTCCTTGAACTTGCTGAATACTTCATCTTTTTTCTTCTGAAGTAAACCCATGTCTTCCTATAAAATTTATCAATAAAAGAAACATAATATGCGTACCCGCTTAGTGAGTTTGATGACATAGGACCGCATTCATCGGAGTGGATGATTTCCAAGATTCCTTTCGCTTTGCTTTCGCTGCTTGGAAATGTCTTCTTTGTATTCTTTCCTTTCGCACATCCTTTGTAGACCCCATCATGTTTTGCTTGGAATTCTGGAAGACCTTCAACAGCTTTGCTTGCAATAGGTAGTGCTCTATAATGCACATGTGCAAGCCTTCTATGCCAAAGTTCACTTGGATCTACTATGTCATGGGCCAAGGCTTGTTCTGGATGGCCCTTCAATTTGTACAAACCTCCTTCTTGTTCTCCAATTACCACTGCATCATCGATAGTCTTTCCTCTTGGCCACATGATGACTTGACCATCCATGAATGCAACCCTCATTCATTTTGCATCCAATGTTGATATGGAGAGAAGGTTCTTCTTGAGTCCTGGCACAAGCAATACTTCCTTCATTGTTAGAGACTTTCCAGAGTCTAGCTTATAGGAAGATTCCCCACTACCTTTTATTGGATATTGGTAGTCATCTACTAGTTTCGCCTTGTGAGGTGATTCATGTTCTAACAGTCTCACAAAGGATTCCTTGAATCCAGTCATATGTTTGGAAGCTCCACTATCTATAAGACAATCATCACTTCCATGAGTAATGTTACCTGTAAGAGCGGAAATCAAAACATATTCATCCTTGCTTGAAGAATCTTCACTTTCATATATGGTTCTTTTCTTGGATGGTTCATCATCCTGTGCAGCATGAGCATGATGTCTTCTTTTGTTCCCCTTCTTCTTATGAGAGTGGACCTTGTTCTTAGGACAGTCTTTTGCAAAGTGTCCTATCTCATCACATGTATAACATCTTAATCTAGATAGGTTCTTTCTATTGTTATCTCTATGATGAGGATTCTTACCTTTGGAGTGATGAGTATTTCTTATGCCTTTCTTGGAGTGAACCGTGAGAGCTTGGTATTCACTTCCCATCTTCTCTTCTTGAGCTGCTATCCATGCTTCTTCTTGAGAACATTCTTTCCATAGTCTGCTGAATTTGACTAATTTCTTTCTGGCACAGATTCCTTGGATGAAAGAATCCCATGACCTAGGAAGGCCATTTAGAGTTGTCATCACAATCTCTGCAATCTCCCCTTCTTCATCTATAGCTTCTAATTGTTCCTTGATCTAAGAAACCCTTGTGAATTAAGACTGGATGTTCTCTGCATTCTGAATCTTCACATTCTTCAGTTGATTCCTCAAAGTCATCTTCGGGTTTATGTTCTTCCCTTCAAATAATTTGGTTAGGGCATCAAACATAGCTTTAGGTGTGTTGAGAGAGGACACCTGAGGTATAAGGTGATCCTTGATAGAATCAGCAATGATCCTCTTTTCCATAACCATATTCTTCTTATGTAATGCTTTTTCCTCATCTCCCTCTGGAACTAGAACCTCCTCGTGGATGTAGGAGTCTAATTCATTCTCTTCCAAGACCAGGGAGATCCTATACTTCCAGGCTCGGAAGTTATCAGCTCCCTCAAGCTTTTTATCAAGCTTGGTATGATGAGACATCTTAAACTGAGAACCTCAAATGGAAATACAAAAGATTTAGATCTTACCAGGTTAAGATATTAGATTTGGATTTGGAGCTGAAATCCCACAGTACTGGATCAGGAGCAAATTAGGGTGTTTCTTTTCCAGAGATCTATCCACCCAAATGCCTTGAAATTTGTCCCTAACTTCGATTTTGGGGAGGAGATCAATCCAGGCCCGGGCTCACTGAAAAATTCCTCTTCTGTGAAAATCCCTAATTTTTGGTAGTAGTGTCGGGTCCAAAACTGAAAACCCTCAAAATTGGATTCTGCTTCGACAGAAAGATGCGCCCTAAGGAGGAGAGTTATTCCACCTTACTTTTACTAAAAATATGTAGAGGAAGATCCACAAACTAGGAAACCATTAGAGGAAATTTCAACTCAAAATGGGCCTCCTAAAAAAAATGAATAAAGTAATAGTTAAAATAATAAAATAATATTTATTAATTTTGGAGGAAGAAAAGAAAAAAACTACTTTTTTGTTTCTATTTTTTACATATCTCCCCGTGTTTTTACTCAAATTTCGATCGGGAGAGCTTGTTGGATGTAGAATTAAATTACACATCCAACGAGTACCCACTCAGTATACTTTTGACAGACCCCGCTATCCCAAAAACAAGAAATACCTAGCAAAACATGATGATGATGTCATCATCACATTTTTTCAGGTATTTCTGGGTTTTGGGGTAGCGGGGTCCGTCAAAAGTATACCGAGTGGGTACTCGTTGGATGCGGAATTTAATTCCGCATCCAACGAGCTCTCCTGATCAAAATTTGAGTAAAAACACAGGGAGATATGTCGAAATTACAAACAAAAAAAGTAGTTTTTTTTATGATACCTATCCCCAAATTTATATTAAAAAAGTGTTTAAGACCTATACGGTATTTCAAATTTAAAGCAATTTCATTGGCTAACACATGATGACATGGAATTTGAGTTAAAGTTAAAAGGCCCATTTTAAGTTGAAATTTCCTCTAATGCCTATTTCCCGCAGCTGCACAGTGTGTTCTTCTCAAGTTTGCTCTGATACCATGTTAGTTTTTCAACATTAAGCTAGCATTATTAGGATCTATAACTGAGAGAATAACAAGTACAACAATCAAACACAAGAGAAAATGAACAATTGTTTTTCCTCGGGGAAACCATAAATGGAGAAAACCCCGCAAATTCCTCAGAGATAGAATCAGCACCAAAACAGTAAAAGCCCAAAATAGTAAGTGACCTCTCGATAGCAGTAATATTCTTCTTGTCTAGCCCCAGTATCTTCTCCTTACTCAACTATGCGCTACACTTGAGTGTGTATTAGTTGTGTGATAAATAGAGACTCTAGTTCTCTATTTATACTAATACTGACATGACTAAAACCCTACCAGGGACGACCTCTACTAGGAGAGTCTAATAACCCTAGTGCCCCAGAACTGCGGGGACTTTAACCCTTAGACAATTGGAGGGTTACCCATAATGACTTGGCATGACTTGTTTACATTATTGATCCTCCCGATCAGAACATAGGGGAATGACAACATGACTCAATTACATTATAGATACATCTCGGAATAAAAATCAGGTTACAATACATAAGATACATAGATGAATACATTCCAAAGTTACAAATACATCAACATCGTTTGCATTAAATGTATATGATGTATATATTGTAATTAATCATGGTTTGGAGCTAAAGGAAAAATCCCCACCATTGAATTAGTGTTTTATGCTTCAGTGATTAAAAATCGTTGCCGATGGTATTTTGTGCTAGCCGACACATTATAATTTTGGACATCATGTAAATATGCATTTTAATTTTTAAAACCCACAACCAGCTATGTCAATGCAACAATAATGATATGGGGGCATGATTTCCTAAGGATAGGGGGGGAATATTCAAACCTTTGGGCCAATGGGAAAATCCAAATGTCAAAGGGAGAACCCATCAAACTTTCAACTACCCATTTTGTCTCTTATGCCCAATCCTTTAATTCTACCAGAAATTGGTTGAGTTAGTTATTGCATGGGATGGGCAAGGTATGACAGTCCAAATTCTAATTTGGGGAAACACCCATTTTTGGGAAAATGATTTTTGACTTATGGGGAAATTTATTGCCCAAAAATGTTGCTCATTCCCTCATGCATCCACGTTTTTGGAGCTCTTCAGCACTCTCATTCACGTTTTTGTAGTTTCCTATGTTTTTCCCCATGGCTGGGAAGTTGTTTTGCTAACAATTAGTGGTTGGGATCTCTACTGGGCATTTTTTTGGTTGTTTTCCTCATTACTCGACTAGAAAAAAAAAAATTGGGTTGCACAATGAGTGGGAGAAGAGACCCACGATATTTGGGTGTTGTTGAGTTCGTTTTGGCCACATTAGGGCCATAAACGACTCTGGAAATTGAATTGCACGGGATGAACTGTTTTACTCAATCGTCATTCCCAATTTTGGCCTCTATGATGTTTTCCTTCAATCCCAGAACTATAATTTTTGTGTGTACCTCTGAACTAGTTTGGAAGTGGAAATGGGGTCTGAACTAGCTTGATAAAACTAGTGTGAGAAGGAACCTCACAGACAAATCTAGGGGAGTGATTTTCTTCTTTGCACACCTTGAATATCACTAGAAGGGAATGCATTACCTGAGGGACTGTGTAGTAGAGAAGGGGATGCTCCTTGTGTTGGGTGTGTAGATGTTTTAGAAGCCAGGCTATATCTGTTGCAGGTGTCCATAGCTCTATGGTTGAGCTCACTAGCTTAGCAGTCAGTCTTTCCAACTCATTTGCAGCCTGATAAACCCAACTATGTTGGCTTGGATGAGTTCTTGTTGTATCCTTGGCTATGTGTGAGTCTGCTAGTGTTCCCTTATTCCTTGTGGGAATCATGCCCATCTCAGGGGTGGCAGTGTTGCTAAGCTATTGATGAGCACACTGTCCTATGGTTGGGTGGAACGTTGCAGCGACATAGCTGGTTGCGAGACAAGCTTCTTCTAAGATAAGTATCTCTTGTCTATTTTATCTCTGCAACTGTATGTTCTTATTTACTAATATGAACATGTTAAATGTTGTGAATGAATGTATTTTTCTTCCATGGTATATTAATGATTTATGCGTCTGTGTATGTTTAAGCTCAATTCATTTTTATCATGTGTATGTTCATGGGATTTAAGTTTCCCAGATCAGCAGCACCATGATCGCGTTCCCTCTTGGGTGGATGGGAGAGGATGTGACAGTGGAGAGTGAATGCTTGAGCTCCATAATCTGATATTGCTTCAGAAATAACTAATAATTCACAAAATCTAATATCAGCAAACTCATAAGACAGAACTAATATCGAATCCTCAACAACAAAATTTGAGACTTGTGGTGCTTGATTTGTCACACCAAAATTGATGAAACCAGTTACAGGACATATTGAAAGATCTTGAATATTAAAACCTGAACCACATATTATCAGATCAAAAAATAAATCAGATCCAAAAAAATTCATATCAGATCCAAAACTGTGCTCCACCAAGATGGTAGATGCACAATTTTCTCCCTCTTCAAAATTCTGATTTTTGGTGCATGCAATCTTGTAGGAATTTACTGGAAGCTCTATATTAATGAGACTGAATGGATCACTCCTATAATATGATATTATTTCCATAATATCCATGGTATTACTTATCTGCACACCAGAAACATTATTAGAGATAGAGAAATCAAATTCCTCTACTTTTTCTGAAACAGTCACTTGTAAACTATGCGCAAAATTTAAAGAATCACTAGAGAATTTTTGCAAAGAATAGGAGTATTTTTCTACAAAAACAAAGATTTGAATGTATTCTTCTAGATCATCCATGTGAGGAGATGAGATATCATAGATCTCATACACTTCTGGAGCAGCAAGAGAAGGAGTCACTCCAAGGAGACTTTCTTCAATTCGAATTGACTGTAGGGAAAATTATGCTTCTTCTTCATCTTCAACAATTTCCTTTTCTGTAGGAGAGGGAATGAACTCATCATGCTGTATTTTATGTGAAACTATCTCAACATCTAGGATTTTAGAGTCATCTCCTATATGATATCTAGTTCCTCCTAATAGAGGGAAAGTGATGAAGGGTTTTCTGGAGGAAACCATGTGGTTGGATGCTCCAGAATCTGTCAAATAAGCCTTCGACAGAGAGAGGCTTGCATGCAAGCATATCTCATTTTATTCAGTCTTCTATTCATCATTAGAAATATATGCACCTTGTGGAAGGGAAATATTGTTCTGTACACATAGAGCTTTCAACTGGTCAAGGTTCTTCTTCATGCACAAGTCTTCTGGATGAAAACCCCTCATACAATAAGGACACTTTTTATTTTCTAACTTCTTCTTTTTCTTAGAGACGGAGGCTCCTTCAGAAGTCTAATGATTCTGTTTAGGATTCAAATTAGCTGATTTGGGATCCTTCTTCTTTGATTTCCCTTTGGCTTTCACTTTGATAGAGTCAGTAACTAGGAGAGTCTAATCTTTGGAGGTCCTAATGACTCCCATTCGAATCGACTTTTCTTTCTCCTTGATTAAGGACTCTGAAAAGGAATCAAGTGAAGGAATTTTCCAACCGGGGAAGTCATCCTACTTGGAATGAAATATAGAAACAAATATAGAATACTCAAGACCAAGTTTTTTGAGTATGGAGAGGATATTTTCCTCATCCTTCCTTTATATTCTTCACTGTCAGCATTGAAGTGCAAGAGACTTGAATTTAGTAAAGAATTTATCAATAGTCTCAAAACTACTGGGATGTAAGGCTACCAACTCATTCTCTAGGAGGTATCCCTGAAGTTCATCTTGTTTTCCAAACAAGTTCTCAAACTTCTCCCAGGATTCTCTGGGTTTCTCCAAACATTCAAGGTTGAAGAGGAGATCTCTAGATATATGAGTGCATAGATAACCAAAAGATTCATCACAACGGTTCAGAAACTTGTTTCTTTCAACAGGATGATGGGACTCGACCTCCCCTCCAAGTATTATCCTATGGTAGCCATGCTTGCATAAGGCCAGCTACATATCAATCCTCCATTCAAGATAATTGGAAGTTGTGAGGATCCGAGGAGTAGGATATTGAGAATATATAATTCTTCCGGCTGAGAGATCACAAAAATTTACACAAGCTACGTAGCACCTGTCAATTTTCACTGCAAAACTATAAAAAAATATGAACTAAGTTAGAATCATGTTTTTCCTCTCAACATGAACATTTTTCATGGTCTATCACGCCCTCTCCGTTGCTCTAAATAAATTTAGAGCTAGCAAATCATCATAGGGGACTTCTGTGGAAACCTAGTTGCTTCTGATGTTTAATGGAGAGAAACAAACATGAAACCTTCTTGAGAAGTCTTCGATACCATATTAGAATTGTTGTGCCATTTATATCTTCTAGAAATTAGTTCTAAATAATATTTGCAGTAAAATGAGTATGAATATACAAACTGAACAAAACAAACCCCACAGGAAACACATGAGTGTAGCACAGGAATTTACAGTATCATTAACCTTAATTAATCTGTTGTTACAATAGTTTACAAATAGGAAGAATTCGGATCCATTAGGGAGGAATTTGAATCTACCAAGTGGATGTGACTGTACCTAAATGAATAGCTAACTCATGGTGACTCAATCAATATCGGAGTCCAATACATTAACTCCCATATGTCCAACAACTCATAAACTAAGTAATAACTAGTTAACTCAGTGCAACTGAGTGTGGTAGGTGGGAAAAGGCACCTACTACACATGCATCCATGCATTAGCCATGCATAACTAACGCTAGTCAACTAATTGTGATCTAACTGAAATTAACTGGGAGCTAACTAAGACTAACTAGTTCCAACTCCAACTAACTGAAGGAGGTTGGTGTCGGGACTCCTAGTGAGTCCTAAAATGTAGGGATTGGTCTAGGAGGCCCCCAAACTGATGCATGCACATGCAGTAAGTGGCAGTTAACCTCTAGCAGTGTTCCCCACACTCTAGTGATTGGCACATGTGGCCCCATTAGGCCATGTGGACCCTAATGGTACTAGTGGACTCAATTAATTAATTAAAACTCCTAAGTTAGGCTAAATTAATCTAATAGACATTTGACCAAGGGAGGATTAATAATCCTAACACTTTTCCCCACTTTGAATTGGATTATTAGCTTTTTGTTTAGATGAGTGTAGGGTTACATGGAGTTGGATACTTAAGTATTATATCGTTGAACTCATATTTGATGGATTCATGTCTAGAAATTCCCCTTTCAAAATCCCTTTCAAACCCTTTCAAAAAACAACAATTTTTGGGTGATTTTTAGTTAGCTGGTCTTTGAGTTGTCCTTCTAGTTGTCGTAGTTGTGGATGAAATTTCCCCTTAAAACCTTTGTATGTTGAACCACCACCAGAATGAAGAGAACACCAGCTTCTTCTTGATTTTTCTGTAGGTTCATTCTATTTCTCCTTTTAGAAAAATATACAGTCAATTTCCCCTTTGCATGATTTGCATTCATATCTCTTCGATTTGTCCTGAGAGTACTTGGAAAATTTATCAGATTTAATACTTGAAAATTGGGCATCTTATTCATAAATACTTTAGGGTACATGGATCCAGTTGGTGTTATAAAAATAGGATCATAGAGCAACAACAATATACAAGATGCAAATATTAAAACATAAACAAATTACAAGAGAGACACCAATATAAGTGGTTCACTCAAGATGGGTTATATCCACATAGAAATTTCCACTCCTTTATTATTATACCATCTAGCAAAAATGAAGGGATACAACCTGCAGAAAACCCATTGCACTTCCTCTTCTCTCTCTCACAATCTCTCTCACACAATCACAAAGATTGTTTTACAATGCTACAATAAAATGCACAGACGTATTACAATGCTTTCCTTTTATAGGTAAATTAACATGAGAACATACAATGGGTCACCCAATACGATGGGCCCGCAAATTATTTGCCAACAAACATCCCAAAAAAATTTATTTCAGGAACTTTGCCCTTGGTCTCCCTAGCGCCCCCTGCTGGGACAAGAGTACAATAAAACTGGGATATGAACACGGCTAAAAAATAACATCTCTGAATCAAGAATATCAGGATCCACAAACAACAGCGGGTGACCCCATTTAAATTAAGATTTCATGATATTATCCTTGTGGTGTTATTTTTTCTTGTGTTTGTTTCTTGCTTTTGATTGCAAGGGACGTGAAAATATCTAATCAATTTAAATTTATTGGTCCCATTCTTAATCCTAGTTATCCATCTGGACAAAGTAATGTCTTTATGAGGAGAGGTACCTAGAATCAATTCAATTAATATCTTAGAGTGTTATATCACAACAATCTTGTCTCATCCAAGCCTAAGTGTTTGTAGAAGGCCATGACAAAGAGCTATCACTTCTGCTTGATTTTTAGTAGTCTTACCTAGGACCCATTCACAGTACAATTCTTCATGTCCTTTAGGGTCAAGGATAATCCCCCCTGCCCCTACCACTCCTGGATTTCCCTTCGAGGCTCCATCGAATAAAAGAATTTTCATTTTTTAGGGTATTTCCAAATCTATAATTCCTCAATAGTAAGCCTCAATTTCTAGATTTTGTATGATTGTCTATTGACCACTTTCATTTGTACACAAGGAGGTTCTAGCATATCCTTAATCCGGTATTTTTTGTTATGATCTAGGCGTTAAAAACTCTGTGTTGATATTTTATAACTCTTGAGGTAGTCTCTTCATAATCCTTGGCCTTTATTGGCTATTTTACAAGGAGGTTTGTACTACTCTTCAAATATGCAAGCATTTCTTGCTATTAATACTTTCCAACATAGGTACTTAGGGGTTGCATTCCATATCATTTTAAGGCTAAGCTTATTTTGAAAATTTCCTCTATATTGTTTTTGCAATGTGGTGAACATGTCCTTACAGTTGATTGGCATTTCCCACCTATTTCATATTTCCAAGAAAGTGATATACAAAACCTTGATAGTGTTGGCACGTTTCCTCCACCACTTTGCATATCACGCATCTAGTGGGTCCCTGCACTCCTCTCTTTTGTAGATTATTTGTTGTTAGAATTTGATTTTGCACTAGCATCCAAATGAAAGAGTTTATTTTGGGAATTCCATCTGTATTCCAAATGTGTTTCCACATACCTAAAACTGGAGGAAGATGGAGATTTTGAAGTTTTGTCTTATACCCTTCTTTGACATGGTAACCTTGTTTCTCCATCCATAAGAATCTAGTTCATTATTGATGGGGGATCACCCTATTATATCATTGTATATATCATCCAAGAGGTTCCTCCAATCTATTAAGATGTTAATAAATTTACAACCCATCCATCTATCTTTTTTTCACTCCAATCTGATATGTCAGCTAGTCGTATAAGGCCATGGTCTTCCATCCATTGTTGTAACAGTCTGAGATTTTGTGGTAGTTTCAATGGAGGCTTCCCCATGATGTTGTAAATCCATACTTTAATAGTTTTATCATTGTCAAGATACCACGTCATTTTTTATTGGATTAAGGGAGATATTGATTTGCGTAATCTCAAGAACAAAAAACCTTTGATCTCAAGGATAGGTATGTCTAAAAAACATTTTTTTTAACCTTTGAAGTGTTTTTTGTGCAAGCATTTCTTCCACTAGTCCAACTTTCTTGTGACCATTCTCCATAGAATCTTAGCACCTAAATCTCTATTCATGATAGCAGTGCCTTTGATTCCCAATCCTCCCTTGTTTTGGGGAGCTAAGATAATGGTCCATTTTACTAGATGGCATTGTTTTTAATTAGAGTCCCCTCACTACTAGAGGAACCACCATATTTATTTGGATATATTTGACACGTCCCCTTTGTGGAGAAAAAGAGATGATAATTTGAATATAGGTATAGTCAAGAGTATTAATTTGATGATGACATTATGCCCAACAAGATTCAGCCAATTTGCACCCCACTTATCAAAATTATCTTTGATTTTTCGAACTACCTCATTCCAAATTTCCATGTTTGGATTTGTCAATGGGATAGGCATGCCAAAATACTGGAAGTTCTTCCAATTATTCATGAAAAGAAACTTTAGTATCCTGGATATATTCTATAGGCTTGTTGTACTGATGTTCCATCCATAAAAAAAATTACCTTCATTGATTGCCCCTCCAGATGCATCTAAAAAAGTATCCAAAACCGATCTGATTGTTGCAATTATTATGGATGCTCCTACGAGAAGAAGTGTGTCACCAACAAAATGAGAGTGATTGAGGGGTTTGATACCCCTATGGCTATGTCTAGTATATTCCCTTTAACTCCCAGCTTTCTCCTCAAAACTACTACCATCATGAGGTACAACAAAGGTGACATTGTGAATCCTTGTTGTAGAGCTCAAAATCGTTTAAATGATATGGTTTTGTTGTTGACCAACGGATCAATCAATGGGCCACTCACATAATGACTTATGACTTTGATAATAAAAAAATTATCGAAACCAAAATTTTCCATAACTTTAAAGAGAAAAGTTAACCTTATCTATCAAAGGTGTTTTCCATGTCACCTTTGACCAGCATACCTCTTTCCTTTAGATTTTTTCTAGAGTGTGTTATCCCCCAATAATTTTCCTATGGTTGTGGTAGGAGAATCATTGGGGTAACCATTTCAAACCAATATTTAGACTATATTCTAGCCTATACAGTCAGAGAGGGCTCTCTCTTTGTCACAAGAACAATTCACATACACATTTGGCTTTAAACAAGCTTTCATAAGGCTAGACTTCTATTGGGAAGGGTTGTTGAGGTTTTAAAGAGTGTAATATAGACAAATATAAAACACTATTGAGAAATGGAGTCAAATCCTGAAACATTCAAGGACTTATAGCAAATAATGAGCAGTGATAACCTTTGTAGTTTGAGGAAAAATAGGTGTTGGTACTCAACAAAATATCTTTGACGAATCGCAAGGGGAAATCAGGAGAAGCCCAATGAAACAGGAGGCACCTATCTGTGGATGAATCTCTGGAAACGCCTTTAGCAGAATAAACAGTAAAAAATGATAACTCAAATGGAGCGTCTAACTAAGGATGAATTCCAAGACATTTATCATAAACACATAACAAACACGTTATCTGATGCAAGGAGCGCTTAAGAAAGAACAAATTCCTTGCATACAACTAGAAACGCATTCGCAGAACTACACATACATGAAAATGGAGAAAACAAGGGAAAACAGATTGAGCATTAAACATCGTAATGAATCTCAAACACTCATGAAATACTTTGCATTAATGCTCCCAAGAAACGTTGTAGAGCTACAAAACCAAGAAGAGAGGCTTCAAAATATGAATTTCGAACCCCTCTTTTTCTTCCTCTCTTGAGGCTCTATTTATAGTGTAATGGGATCCTGAGACAAAATTCGAAAGAAATCCAAATTTAGTTACAAATAGGGAATCAAACCCACACACACAAAACCCTGATAATTTTCGATCTCGTAGATTTGCCTTGATCATGAGCAAATCGGGAAAGCACGTTAGGCTATGCATGATGGACAAAAATGGAAACCTAGACACCTGGGCTCATGCCTGCTGGATGAAAATGATTGTTCAATGAATCTTAGAATAGCCTACAATGATTTCATTCATCCATATATCTTCAATCTGTGGAATCAACCTCAGTCGTTGATCTAGATCAAGTTTTGATCTACGTCGTTGGAACATGCATCCCCTACCTAATTTTGCAAATCTTCATCCTAAATTTCTTCGTGTTAGTTCACAATGCAGAATGGTTCCCAGCCTTTGATCATAATCTACTTTAAATCTCCATCATTCAAACTTTAAGAGCCTACCACATTCAACGGATTTCAAATGTTCATTTATCTGCGCATGTTGGATTAGCAGAATTGTTTTCCACTGTAGATCTGATTCTACCTTGGATCTGGGCCATTGAAAGATGTGGGGTCTACCAAATTTTGCATATCAAGAGATATCCTTATCCTGTGTGAATTTTTCCATCTTCCGCAGCATCAATCTTAGACAGAAACTTCCCTAGACGTTCATCTGATATCAAGATGCGGGATGCAGAAAGCGGAAGGCGGGATTCCGACTTTTCATAACCAAAATTTCATATTTTCGCTTTCTACCTTTTCTCTCCCTTCGGAGCTGTTGATCTTCGATGAAATATTTTCGGATCATCAATCTTGTAGATCACGAAAAGCGGTATTTCAACTTTTTTCGCAACCAAAACTTTGTATTTCCACTTTCTTCTTCCGCCTTTCTACTCCTTTCCGAGCCGTTGATCTTTGGCGGAATATTTCCGGAACGACGATCTTGTGGATCGCAGAAAGTGGGATTCTAACTTTTTATGACCAAATTTATGTATCTTCCACTTTCTTCTTTTTCCTTTCCACAAAATAGCAAAAAGCGGAAGGCATAAATACCAACTTTTATAACCAAATTTTGGCCCTTTTTGCTTCCCGCTTTCTCCTGGGCCGTTAAATTACCTGTTGCCATCCTTGAATGTCAGATCTTGGATTACGAAAAGTAGAAATTGGGTTTACCAACTTTCACAACAGAATATTTTCCTTTTCCATTTTTTTGCTCCCAATTTTTCCTTGGCGGAAATGATTTTTGGCCTTTTATCTTCTCCACTGTGCATCCACGTCATCCATTCCGGTTATCTTTTAACCTCGAACAGATTTTTCATACTAGGCTCATTTCCAAGGTCATGACTAAGGGTTTTTTAATGTTTTCTTTGCTTCCAACCAAGACCAGATCCTTCAGAACCTGCATCAGCACTCACTCAAGTTATATGACATGGGAAAAAAAATTTCTTACCCATCATTTTCACCAGCTTATCCTTTTGCAGAGGAATTAGAGTGGGTGAATTTGTAACAATATTCAAATTTTAGCACAGGTGCTAATAGTGGCTCCAACTCAAGGATGTTTCCCTCCCTATGAGGTAGCAAAGAACCCCGTAGACCAAGTGCCTGATCCATTGGGTTGGTCTCAATATTTTCCTGAAATCCCCAACATGCTCTGAAAACAAAACTGAACTGATACTGAAGAGAAACTAAAAAATTTCTAA
Organism: Pseudotsuga menziesii; assembly: GCA_001517045.1. Taxonomy (NCBI): domain Eukaryota; kingdom Viridiplantae; phylum Streptophyta; class Pinopsida; order Pinales; family Pinaceae; genus Pseudotsuga; species Pseudotsuga menziesii. Next base: position 380,627 of record LPNX011219197.1, read on the forward strand.
AAGAAATGCTTGCCATGTCGAGCTTATTCACACCTACCTACCCTACATGACCGAACATTAATGCCCAATCTAGTAAATTCAAACTTCCAATGCAGCCAATCAAGTAATTAATCTAATGATTGGGATTCTTTAGCATGCTTGATCAAAAATGAAGAACTTAATGGAAACAGGTTATGATGAGAGATCTTATCTTTACTACACACATATAACCCACCATGCCCACTACAAATCTTCTCCATATATTCATCCACTGGATCATGACAACCTGCAAAATTTTCTGTTATGTTCCTGCCATGACAAAGCTGCTCCAACTGTAAATCCTCTAGCACCCTTCCAAACCTTTCTTCAAGAAAATCATGCAAGGAATGTTTATCACAATTTTCAAATGGGATGTCAACAACTTGATTTAAAATTTCCGAATTTAAAACCTTGATTCCTTCCAAGTGTTTCAAAGGAAATATCATCGGGTTCTTCAATAGAATCAAGTAAAATGATTTCTGTTTTTGAAAAATATAAAGAAATATCCCATTTGGAATCCTCCTCTTCTTATTGGTGATCCAATCTATAATTACAATCTCTTGGTTCTTGAGGTGCATTATAAAGTAGCCATCCTTACATTCACCATATATAGGAAAGTTGAAATCTTCTTTAAACACATCAAAAGAAGGGTGGGAGTGCAAAGCAGATTCTATTTGTTTTTCCTTTTCATCTTCTTCTTTTGGTTTTAACCCCTCAAGGAAAAATGTTGTTTTCCTCATAGCTTGGGATTGATTGCATGACTGCTCGCACTTTTCATTATCTATTTCTGAAAATGCCATATCCTGAATTTTTTATGTTCGCTAAGAGGCTCTTAATTTTTGCTTCAGATATTCAACTGAGGAAAAACACAATGGCAAGCAGTTATTTTCAGCATGTTGATTACAATATCTGTAAACAAAATTAGCATGACCTTCTTCCTGGTACATCACCTTCCTGCTCATACTCTTGCTTGTCATATATAGGTGGGATAAGGTTTTCTTTAAAACCATCACTAAGAGAGTTTGGAACATGATGATTGCATTCTTCATAAAACATATTATGTCTTCGAAGAAATTGTTGCTGCAACAGGGTGATTTCAGATTGGACAGGGGCATCCTCCTCTTTTAACAAAATTTCAGAATTTGAATGATATGAGGAACAATTTGATTAGCAATCTCCACTTCCTTCCCGCTCACACAAATATTGACAAGAATGCTGCAAACTATCATCGGTTTCAAAAAAATAGGTATAGCTGGTTGAGTTTGAGTTTTGGCTTATTTCCATTTCAGTAAAGGAAGACATTACCAACGGCTGAGGATTTTCTTGGATATCATGGAAATTGGTTTGTATTTCTTTTTTAGATGAGTATTCATGTAAAATTTCTAAAAGCTCATCATCCAAAAAATCCTCCTCACCATACATGTTTTTCAGTTCTTCAATGAAACCTATATCATGCATGCAACAATCTTGAACTAGCAGCAAGGAAGGGTATTGATCTTTAAACTCTTCATGAAATACTGAATAAAATTATTTAAGGGAATATAAAATCTCTACTGGAAATCCCTCATACCATGACCTTGCATTTCCTGTTAGGATATTTAGACACTTAGGAGTTAGTTAAGATCAACTTGTGTAATATATCCGTTAGGTAAAAGTGTGTTTTTTTAGTATGCATTAGTATGCATTTGTAAATATGCTAATTCGACGGTCACGATATGTTCTAGACATAGAATGATCCGACGATTCAAATTCTCTTAGATCATACCTACCATTGATCTGTGGCTTAACACCCGATTGATCCATGATCTCTATTTAAAGAGAATAAAGGATCATTGGCTAGTTGGTCGATTATGAGAAGCTCATGTAACTTTCTTTCTTTTGCATAATAAATTGCTCCAAGTAGCTATTTGGCTGGGGTCATGGACTATTTCCCTCTCGACGGTTTTAACCATGTGACAAACATCGATGTGTTGATTTGTGATCTATTTGTGTGAAGCGGTTGCTCAAGGTGTTTGTTCTTTTGGGAGTACCCTGTGTACCCGAACATGGTATCAGAGCTTGTATGAAAAGCCGCTTTCGGTTTTGATCAAGATCAACTGGTGTTGCCGAAACTTTGAAAGAGTTTCTAGTTCTATATTTTCTGTACATTTTTGGCCTGTGGGAGCAGTTCCATTGCATCTAGAGTGTCGTTTCCATTGGGAAATAGTTTTCATTTCACCGAAAATTGTTTCCGTTTGTTCCAGAAACACCCATTTCGGCAAATATAAAGGTATAATGTTACAGTGACGGATTTTCTTTTTTCTAAATATCTCATATCTTATCAATTTTATTATTAGATCTTTTTTTGTTTTAGCCTCGGATTGTTGCCTTCACTGACTGCATATGCTCTTTGTCGTGCACCTTGCGCGATCGCGGCGAATAAGAAACAGTAAGGGAAAGTTTTTTTTCTTGTCTTCTCGGCTACGTATGCTCTTTGCCGTGGACCTTGTGCGATTACGGAAAATCAAAAATAGTGAGAAAACTTGAAAACATAGAATTTCCGGGTAAGCTAACCAATATCTAACCCCATTGTGTGTAAAAAAAAAAATTCGTTTTTTTTTGTGATTTGCAAGAAAAAAAGGCAAGCACGGAGAACGAGAGACAAAAGTTAAAAAAAAACCCATCCTCTTACCATTTTTTTACGTACCTTTTAAACTTAGCTCACTTGGTCCAAAGTTGCTTTATTCCTTAATAGGTCTTGAGTTCAAGTCTTATTAAGCTGCTTTTTAGTGCATGTAATTTCTAGACATAAATAAAATAAAATAAAAAGTGAGTCACTTAAGTTTTTTAATTTATTACCACACTATTTAAAAGTAACATTATTGTAAAAGTGAACCTCACTTTTTCTACAAAAGTGATTCACTTCAAAGCAACTTTATTGTAAAGTGATTATCAAAGGTTGATCTTGGGAAGAGGGGGGTTCTTTTTTTTAGTTGGTCAAGTTAATATCTGCCACGTCACTATTGGGGACATCTTCAACATTTTCTTTTATCAACCATAACTTCATCATACAGAATCAGTTTTCAGTGCCGTTTTTTTTTAAACCGCATATTTTTTCGAGCTCTTTGCAACTAGACAGTTAGTTTCTATTTTTCAGCCATTATTTTACAGTATGGACGCCCCTTGTGATATTATACTTACAAGTTCTAACTATTTCTCATGGAAATCTCGTATGGAGGATGCTCTACGAAGTAGGGGACTTTTCAAGATAACCTCAAGGAAAGAAACAGAACCCACTGATGATGATAAGAAAATTAAATAGGCAAATTGATGTGATGAAGTTCATGGATTGATTGGGATGTCAATCTCTACTGATTTGCTATTCCAAATATCTGGAATTGATGAACTTGATAAAGCTTGGGAAAAGTTGGAATCTGTGTTTGGTAAACACAATGAAATTCGGGATCATCAACTTGAGAATGAGTTGTTTTCCTTGAATCCAAATGATTTTTCATGCATTCAAGACTATTTATCTAAGTATAAAATTCTTAGACTCTTATGTGCAGAATGCAAGATTAAGAAAAAAGACAAACAATGTATTTATCATATTCTTTCCAAACTTGGACCTACATATTCTGTTTTTGTATCTACATTCTACTCCATGAAAGAATCCTTCACTGCAGCTAGCTATCAAGAGCCTGGTCTTGAATCCTTTTGTGATTCCTTAATTAGAGATAAATATAAGCTCATTCATCTTGGAATAATTAACAATGCAGATACATCTAGGAAAACCTTATTGTCCCAACATAAAGAAAAGTCCAAGCCTCCTAAGAAACAAAATATGTTAACAACAAGTTCAGTACTTTCTGCACTGAACAAGGAATCCAACAACAGCACACTGTTCCATATACACCTCAACAAAATGGTGTAGCTGAACAGAAGAACCGCACTTTAAAAGAAATGGCTAATTGTATGATCCAATCTAAGGGACTAAGTCTTCAATATTGGGCTGAGGCCATAAATTGTGCAAATTACATAGTTAATCGCACACCCACTAAAGTTTTACAAGGTATAACACCGGAAGAAGCATGGAGTAAAATTAAACCAGATGTAAGTCACTTTCATGTGTTTGGTTGTGAAGCATGGGCTCACATTCAGGATGAAAAATGGAAAGCATTGCAGCCTAAAAGTGAAAAGTGCATATTTGTTGGATATTCTAAAGATGTAAAAGGTTATATAATTCTTCAGCCCTATTCACATGATATAATCATTAGAAGAGATGTTAAATTTGATGAAAATCTCTTGGCCTGTGAACCTAACTTGGAAGATATGCCATCTTTGGCCTGTGAGCCTGATTCAGCGATTGTGCCTTCTTCTTCTTCTTCCAACTTCCTTGACAGGTTTCCAACTCTAGTTTCTGATGATGACAGCGAGGATGAAAATCCACCTCTACCCGCTCATGTTCCTCCAATTGCACCAGCACCAATACTTCCTCGATGGGTCCGTTCAACATGTGAAGCAGCTGGTGATCTTGCCGGTGATCCTAGAGATCAACGTCCAACACGTTCTCAGTTTCAGCTAGCCTCTTCTCTTTTGGCTCAAGTTTCCGAGAATCATGATCCGAAAACTTTTGCAGAAGCTTCAGGAAATCTAGATTGGGATGCAGCTATGGATGAAGAATATCATTCATTAATGGTGAACGATACTTGGGATCTTGTTCCGCTTCCAAAAGGAAGAAAACTTGTTAGATTTAAATGGGTCTACAGAACTAAGTATGCATCAGATGGAAGTGTTGAAAGACTTAAGGCAAGGTTAGTTTCCAAAGGTTTTTCCCAAGTCTAAGGGATTGACTACAATGAAACCTTTGCCTCTGTAGCAAAAATGAACTCCATCCGCCTTTTTCTTTCCCTTGCAGCCTTACATAACTGGGAAGTCCATCAAATTGATGTCAAGTATGCCTTCTTACATGGTGATTTACATGAGGAAATTTACATGGAACAACCTCCTGGATATGTTTAGAATAACTCTAGCCTTGTTTGTATCCTTAAGAAATCCTTATATGGCTTTAAGCAAGATCCTAGAGCTTGGCATGCCAAAATGGATAGCTTTCTCCTTGACACCGGTTTTTCTATATGCCATTCTGACCCCAATGTCTATACCAAGAAAGTAGGAAACCATCTCATCATACTTGTTCTTTATGTTGATGATCTTATCCTTACTCGTAGTGACCCTAAACTTATAACCCATGTGAAATCCAGTCTTAAGCAAAATTTTGAAATGTCAGACTTAGGACATTTGCATTATTTTCTTGGTATCCAAGTCTTGCAAACCAAAGAAGGAATCTTTCTTTCCCAGTCTAAGTATGCTTGTGACCTTCTTCGTCGCTTCCACATGGAAGATTGTAAACCAGCCCCTTCTCCCTTCCAGTCTGGACTCAAAATTTCTGCCATTTGTACTTCCCCTGAAGTAGATGCCACCTTGTATCGTCATCTTGTTGGTAATCTTTTATACTTGACTTATTCCCGTCCTTACCTTTCCTTTGTCGTTGGTCGTGTTGCCCATTATATGCAAACTCCTCATGAAAGTCACTGGAAAGCAGCAAAGAATACTTCGATATATTCGAGGTACAATTCAGTTTGGGATTCATTGCAGTACATGGGGGGAAACCTTTGTTGGTTGGTTTCACTTATTTAGATTGGGCCGGCAATCCTAATGATCGAAAGTCTACTGCATGTTATGTTTTCAGTCTGGAATCTGGACCTGTCACTTGGGCTTGTAAGAAACAACAAGCTCTTTCTCTTTCTTCAGCAGAAACAAAATATCGAGCCACAGTTAATTCCATTCAGGAATCTTTATGGCTTCGACAAATCCTTTCAAAGTTTGGATTCGAGCAGCAGCAGCCTACTCCACTTTGGTGCAACAATCAAAGTGCCATCAAGCTTGCCAAAGATCCAGTTCTACATCAGTGCAGCAAACACATTGAGCTACACATGCACTTAATTAGAAATCTTATTCATGATAGTGTTATTGAAGTTCTCTATTTCCCTACAGATGATCAAGTTGCGGAAATATTCACCAAGTCTCTTACAGAAGCGAAGTTTTCTAAGCTTTGGTCTATGTTAGGAGTTCAGGAATGTGTCCTTAAGGGTGGATAGACTCTAATGCCTCCTTCCTTCTCCTAATAGTGTCACTTTTCTAAATCCTTCAATCATATCCTAAGTTGTTCTTAAGGGGGGATGCTAGGATATTTAGACACTTAGGAGTTAGTTAAGATCAACTTGTGTAATATATCTGTTAGGTAAAAGTGTGTTTCTTTAGTATGCACTAGTATGCATTTGTAAATATTCTAATCCGACAGTCACGATATGTTCTAGACATAGAGTGATCCGACGGTTCAACTTATCTTAGATCATACCTACCATTGATCTATGGCTTAATACCCGATTGGTCTATGATCTCTATTTAAATAGCATAGAGGTTCCTTAGCTAGTTGATCGATTATGAGAAGCTCATGTAACTTTCTTTCTTTTGCATGATAAATTGCTCCAAGTAGCTATTTGGCTGGGGCCGTGGATTGTTACCTCTCGAGAGTTTTAGCCACGTGACAAACATCGATGTGTTGATCTATGATCTATTTGTGTGAAGCAGTTGCTCAAGGTGTTCGTTCTTTTGGGAGTACCCTATGTACCCGAACATGGTATCAGAGCTTTTATGAAGAGTCGCTTTCTGTTTTGATCAAGATCTAGAACCGATGTTGCCGAAACTTTGAAATGGTTTCTGGTTCTAGATTTTCTATGCATTTTTGGCATGTGGGAGTTGTTCCATTGTGTTTGGACTGTCGTTTCCATTGGTAAATAGTTTTTGTTTCACCGAAAACCATTTTCGTTTGTTCCAGAAACACCCTTTTCGGCAAATTTGAAGGTATAATGGTATAGTGACGGATTTGTTTCTTTTTAAATATCTCATATCTTATCGGTTTTATTATTAGATCTTTTTTTGTTTTAGTCTCGGACTGTTACCTTCCCTGACTGTGTATGCTCTTTGTCGTGCACCTTGCGCGAACGCGGCAAATAAGAAACAGTAGGGGAAAGTTTTTTTTTCTTGTCTTATCAGCTACGTATGCTCTTTGCCGTGGACCTTGTGCGATCATGGCAAAGCAAAAACAGTGAGAAAACTTGAAAACATAGAATTTCTAGGTAAGCTAACCAAGATCTAACTCCATTGTGTGGAAAATGTTTTTGTTTTGTTTTTTTTTTCGTTTTTTTGTGATTTGCAGGAAAAAAAGGCAAGCGTGGAGAACGAAAGATAAGAGTAAAAAAAAAAAAACCCATCATTTTTTCATTCTTTTACGTACCTTTTAAACTTAGCTCACTTGGTCCAAAGTTGTTTTATTCCTTAATAGGTCTTGAGTTCAAGTCTTATTAAGCTACTTTTTAGTGCATGCAATTTCTATTTTCAAGTAACTTTATTGTAAAAGTGCATCTCACATAAATAAAATAAAATAAAAAGTGAGTCACTTAAGTCTTTTAATTTATTGTCGCACTATTTAAAAGTAACATTATTGTAAAAGTGAACCTCACTTATTCTACAAAAGTGATTCACTTCAAAGCAACTTTATTGTAAAGTGATTATAAAAGGTTGATCTTGGGAAGAGGGGGGTTCTTTTTTTTAGTTGGTCAAGTTAATATCTGCCACGTCACTATTGGGGACATCTTCAACATTTTCTTCGATCAAGCATAACTTCATCATCTAGAATCAGTTTTTAGTACTGTTTTTTTAAAACCGCATATTTTGTTCGAGCTCTTTACAACCAGACAGTTAGTTTCTATTTTTTCAACCATTATTTTACAGTATGGACGCCCCTTGTGATATTATACTTACAAGTTCTAACTATTTCTCATGGAAATCTCGTATGGAGGATGTTCTACGAAATAGGGGACTTTTCAAGATAACCTCAGGGAAAGAAATAGAACCCACTGATGATGATAAGACAATTAAATAGGCAAATAGATGTGACGAAGCTCGTGGATTTATTGGGATGTCAATCTCTACTGATTTGCGATTCCACATATCTAGAATTGATGAACCTAATAAAGCTTGGGAAAAGTTGGAATCTGTGTTTGGTAAACACAATGAAATTCGGGGTCATCAACTTGAGAATGAGTTGCTTTCCTTGAATCCAAATGATTTTTCATGCATTCAAGACTATTTATCTAAGTATAAAACTCTTAAACTCTTATGTGCAGAATGCAAGATTAAGAAAGAAGACAAACAATGTATTTATCATATTATTTCCAAACTTGGACCTGCATATTCTGTTTTTGTATCTACATTCTACTCCATGAAAGAATCCTTCACTACAGCTAGCTATCAAGAGCCTAGTCTTGAATCCTTTTGTGATTCCTTAATTAGAGAGCAAGATAAGCTCATTCATCTTGGAATAATTAACAATGTAGATACATTTGGGAAAGCCTTATTGTCCCAACATAAAGAAAATCCCAAGCCTCCCAAGAAACATAATTTTCGCAATAATAACCCAAACAACAACGGTCCCAAACCCTCTCAGACAGCTCCTTTTTTTTTAAATGACAAAGGATCCAAGCAAAAAGGAAAGAAGACTGAGCGTCATTGCAATTTTTGTGGGAAAGATAATCATGATGAATCTAAGTGTTTCAAGAATATGGCAGCCTTGGAAGCATCAATAAAGAAGCACCACATCAGCATAGATTCATCTTCAAAATCTAGCTCTCATGGACATGCATTTTGTGCTTCTGGTTACTCTTATACTGCATCTTCTTCTTCTACTTCAAATGAATGGCTTATTGATTCTGGAGCATCTTATCATATGGCTAAGGATCAAGCCATATTTTCTACTATGCATGAATGTAACACCAAACAAAAATTTGTTGGTGATGATATATCTCTAAGTGTTGTAGGATATGGAACAGTTCCAGTAGAAAATGGTCATTTCAGTGATGTACTATGTGTTCCAAAAATTTCCTGCAATTTGTTATCAGTCTATCAAATTACTCATTCAGGTGAAGGCAAAACTATGACTTTTACACCTCACCAAGTTGTAATCAAGGATTTTAAAAATCCTCAAAATGTCCTTGCTACTGGAACTTTTGATGATATTACCAGGTTGTACAAATTTAACAACTTTGGGTCATCACCTTTTCCTTCAGTTTTTGTTTCTCATAGTGATAACTTGAGCAAACTTTGGCATGAGCGATTTGGTCACTTAAATTATCCCTCATTGCAACAACTATGTAAAGACAATATGGTGACTGGTCTTTGTTTCGGTTGTGTACTCAAAAAACATCATCAGGACAGTTTTGACAAGCGTGCCTCTTGGCACGCCTCTGTTCCATTGGAGCTTGTGCATAGTGACTTGTGTGGTCCTCCTCCATCTGCTTCCTTTTCTAGTTTCAAATATTTCTTAACTTTCATTGATGACTACTCCAGATGCACTTAGGTTTACTTCCTAAAACTTAAGAGCAAAGTATTTAACTTGTTCTTGGCCTATAAGGCCCTTGTTGAAAAACAATCTGGTCATCAAATTATTAAGTTAAGATCTGACAATGGAGGAGAATATGTTAACAACAAGTTCACTACTTTCTGCACTGATCAAGGAATCCAACAACAGCACACTGTTCCATATACACCCCAACAAAATGGTGTAGCTGGACGAAAGAACCGCACTTTAAAATAAATGGCTAATTGTATAAAAGAAATGGCTAATTGTATGATCCAATCTAAGGGACTAAGTCTTCAATATTGGGCTGAGGCCATAAATTGTGCAAATTACATAGTTAATCACACACCCACTAAAGTTTTACAAGGTATAACACCGAAAGAAGCATGGAGTAAAATTAAACCAGATGTAAGTCACTTTCGTGTGTTTGGTTGTGAAGCATGGGCTCACATTCCGGATGAAAAACGGAAAGCATTGCAGCCTAAAAGTGAAAAGTGCATATTTGTTGGATATTCTGAAGATGTAAAAGGTTATAGACTTCTTCAGCCCCATTCACATGATATAATCATTAGAAGAGATGTTAAATTTGATGAAAATATCTTGGCCTGCGAACCTAACTTGGCAGATGTGCCATCTTTGGCCTGCGAGCCTGATTCGGCGATTGTGCCTTCTTCTTCTTCTTCCAAATTCCTTGATAGGTTTCCAACTCTAGTTTATGATGATGATAGTGAGGATTAAAATCCACCTCTGCCTGCTCATGTTCCTCCAATTGCACCAGCACCAATACTTCCTCGATGGGTTCGTTCAACATGTGAAGCAGCTGGTGATCTTGTGAGTGATCCTAGAGATCAACGTCCAACACGTTCTCAATTTCAGCGAGTCTCTTCTCTTTTGGCTCAAGTTTCTGAGAATCATGACCAAGAAACTTTTGCAGAAGCTTCAGGAAATCTAGATTGGGATGCATCTATGGATGAAGAATACCATTCCTTAATGGCGAACGATACTTAGGATCTTGTTCCTCTTCCAAAAGGAAGAAAACTTGTTAGATATAAATGGGTCTACAGAACTAAGTATGCATCAGATGGAAGTGTTGAAAGAATTAAGGCAAGGTTAGTTTCAAAAGGTTTTTCCCAAGTTGAAGGGATTGAATACAATGAAACCTTTTCCCCTGTAGCAAAAATGAACTCCATCTGCCTTGTTCTTTCCCTTACAGCCTTACATAACTGTGAAGTCCATCAAATGGATGTCAAGTCTGCCTTCTTACATGGTGATTTACATGAGGAAATTTACATGGAACAACCTCCTGGATATGTTCAAAATAACTCTAGCCTTGTTTTTCTCCTTAAGAAATCCTTATATGGCTTTAAGCAAGATCCTAGAGCTTGGTATGCTTAAATGGATAGCTTTCTCCTTGACATTAGTTTTTCTAGATGCTATTCTGACCCCAATGTCTATACCAAGAAAGTAGGAAACCATCTCATCATACTTATTCTTTATGTTGATGATCTTATCCTTACTGGTAGTGACCCTAAACTTATAACCCATGTGAAATCCAGTCTTCAACAAAATTTTGAAATGTCAGACTTAGGACATTTGCATTATTTTCTTGGTCTCCAAGTCTTGCAAACCAAAGAAGGAATCTTTATTTCCTAATCTAAGTATGCTTGTGACCTTCTTTGTCGCTTCCACATGGAAGATTGTAAACCATCCCCTTCTCCCTTCCAGTCTAGAGTCAAACTTTCTATCACTTGTACTTCCCCTAAAGTAGATGCCACCTTGTATTGTCAGCTTGTTGGTAGTCTTTTATACTTGACTAATTCCCATCCTGACCTTTCCTTTGCCATTGGTCATGTTTCCCATAATATGCAAACTCCTCATGAAATTCACTGGAAAGCATCAAAAAGAATACTTCGATATATTCGAGGTACAATTTAGTTTGGGATTCATTACAGTACAGCGGGGAAACCTTTGTTGGTTGGTTTCACTGATTCAGATTGGGCCGGCAATCCTGATGATTGAAAGTCTACTGCATGTTATGTTTTCAGTCTGGGATTTGGACCTGTCACTTGGGCTTGTAAGAAATAACAAGCTCTTGCTCTTTCTTTAGCAGAAGCAGAATATCGAGCTGCAGTTAATGCCAGTCAGGAAGCTTTATGGCTTCGACAGATCCTTTCAGAGTTTGGATTCGAGCAGCAGAATCCTACTCCACTTTGGTGCGACAATCAAAGTGCCATCAAGCTTGCCAAATATCTAGTTCTACATCAACGTAGCAAACACATTGAGCTACATATGCACTTCATCAGAAATCTTGTTCATGATAGTGTTATTGAAGTTGCAGACATGTTCACCAAGTCTCTTATAGAAGCGAAGTTTTCTAAACTGCGGTCTATGTTAGGAGCTTAGGAATGTGTCCTTAAGGGGGGATAGGCTCTAATTCCTCCTTCCTTCTCCTAATAGTGTCACTTTTGTAAATCCTTCAATCATATCCTAAGTTTTTCTTAAGGGGGTATGTTAGGATATTTAGACACTTAGGAGTTAGTTAAGATCAACTTGTGTAATATATCCGTTAGGTAAAAGTGTGTTTCTTTAGTATGCATTTGTAAATATTCTAATCTGATGGTCACGATATGTTCTAGACATAGAGTGATCCGACGGTTCAACTTCTCTTAGATCATACCTACCATTGATCTGTGGCTTAACACCCGAATAGTCTATGATCTCTATTTAAAGATCATAGAGGGTCCTTGGCTAGTTGATCGATTATGAGAAGCTCATGTAACTTTCTTTCTTTTGCATAATAAATTGCTCCAAGTATCTATTTAGCTAGGGCCGTGGACTGTTTCCCTCTCGAGGGTTTTAACCACGTGACAAACATTGGTGTGTTGATTTGTGATCTATTTGTGTGAAGTGGTTGCTCAAGGTGTTCGGTCTTTTGGGAGTACCATGTGTACCCGAACATTTCCTTATAAACTAACCATGAAAATTTTCATTAAAGAATCCTCATGAAATTCAACTCCCAGCTTATATATATATGCTTATGAAATCTAACCAAATGAAGGGTAGCAGCATCACCCTTTTCATCTTTGAATCTTGGAAGATATGCTTGCTAATTTATATTAGGTATTAGATTTGGAAAACCAGGAATGTGAGCATGATTCATAGGAGCATTCCTTACAGCTATAGAAGTCATCTTAATGATGAAGAAACGGGATCATCTCCTCACACTTTGCAACCCTTTGACATTGAAGCTTCCATAGAACATTATGAAGAGTGGATTTTTTGTAGATGGATTCGTCAGGTGAAAGATGCATGACCTTCTTTATGTTTGACCATTGTTCACCATTAACAATCAAATCTGCAACTCCGTAGCTCATACCCAGGGAATATTTGAACCCTCGTTCCCCAGTATGGTCATCAGTATTTCCTAGTGGAGTCACCTTCCAAAAATTTTGACTGGATTCTCCAGAGCATATACAACCAACATGTGTCTATGACCAGCTGCTCAACCAGGTCGTAGAACTAAAACAACGTCATTTCCCCAAGGAGATAATAGTGATTATTCTCCAGCAACGGTGCCAAGATGTTATCACCCAATAATTTTCCTATGGTTGTGGTAGGAGAATCACTGGGGTAACCATTTAAAACCAATATTTAGACTGTACTCTATCCTATACAGTTATAGAGGGATCTCTCTTTGTCACAAGAACAATTCACATACACATTTTGCTTTAAACAAGCATTTAGAAGGCTATACTTCTGAGGGAAGGGTTGTTGAGGTTTTAAAGAGTGTAAGACAAACAAATATAAAATTCTATTGGGAAATGGATTCAAAGTATGAAACATTCAAGGACTTACATAAAATAATGACCAGTGATAACCTTTGTAGTCTCAGGAAAAATAGGTGTTAGTACTCAGCAAAATATCTTTGAGGAATGGCAGGGGGAATGAGGAGAAGCCCAATGAAACAGGAGGCACCTATTTATGGATGAATCTCTTGAAACACCTTTAGCAGAAGAAACAGTGAAAGCTAATAACTAAAATGGAGCATCTAACTGAGGATGAATTTGAATAAATTTATCATAAACACATAACAAACACATTATCTGATGCAAGGACCGCTTAACAGAGAATGAATTCCTTGCATACAACTAGAAATGCATTAGCAGAACTACACACACATGAAAATAGAGAAAACAAGGGAAAACAGACTAAACATTAAACACTATGATGAATCTCGGACACTCATGAAATACTTTTCATTAATGCTCCCAAGAAAATTTGTAGAGCTATAAAACCAAGCACAAAGGCTTCAAAATATGAATTCTAAACCCCTCTTTTTCTTCCTATCTTGAGGTTGTATTTATAGTGTAATGGGCTCCTGAGACCAACCTTGAAATAGAGCCAAATTCAGTTACAAATCAGGAATCAAACCTGCACACACAAAATACTGACAAATTCTGATCTGGAAAATTCACCATGATCACGAGCAAATCGAGAAATCACAATGGGCTGCACGTGATGGACAAAAATGGAAAACTAGACACCTGGGATCAGGCCTGCTAGATAAAAATGATTGTTCAGGGTATCTCCGGGAAGGCTGCAATGATTTCATTTATCCCTATATTTTTAATCTGCGGAATAAATCTAGATCAAGTTTTTATCTATGCCCTTGGAACATGCGTCCCCTACCTAATTCTGCAAATCTTCATCCTGACTTTATTCATGTTAGTTCACAATGGAGAATGGTTCCTAGCCTTTGATCAATATCTTCTTTAAATCTCCATCGTTCAAACTTTAAGAGCCTATGACATTCCACGGATTTCAAATGTTCATTTATCCATGCATGTTGGATTAGCGGAATTGTTTACCACTATACATCAGATTCTACCTTGGATCTGGGTCATTGAAAGTTGTGGGGTCTACCAAATTTTTCATATTGGGAGATCTGCTTATCCTGTGCACATGTTGACATCTTTCGTACTATTGATCATAAACAGAAACTTCCCTAGCCATTGATCGAAGATCAAGCTGTGGCCTGCGAAAAGCAGAAGGCAAGATTCTGACTTTTCATAACCAAAGTTTCATATTTCCTCTTTTGGCCTTTCCACTCCCTTCCAAGCCATTGATCTTCGGCGGAAGCTTTCCAAACCGTCAATCTTGCATATCGCGGAAAGTGGGACTTCAACTTTCTTCACAACCAAAAATATGTATTTATGCTTTCCTCTTCCACCTTTCTGCTCCTTTCTGATCCGTTTATCTTCGGCGAAAGATTTCCAGGACATTGATCTTGTGGATCGCGGAAAGCAGGACTCTAACTTTTTACGCCAAATTTATGTATCTTCCTCTTTCCTCTTTTTCCTTTCCGCAAAATAATGGAAATACCAACTTTTATAACCAAATTTTTTCCCTTTCCACTTTCGCCTTTTTGCTTCTCACTTTCTCCTAGCCATTGACTTATCCCGACGCCATCCTTGACCATCAGATCTTGGACTGCGAAAAGTGGAAATTAGGTTTACCAACCTTCACAACCAAATATTTGACGTTTTCGCTTTTCCACTCCCAATTTTTCCTTGGCGGAAATGATTTTCAACCTTTGATCTTCTTCGTGGTGCATCTAGGCCATCCATTTTGGTCATCTTTTAACCTTGATTAGATTTCCAAGATCGTGCCTACAGTTTTTTTCAATGTTTTCTTTTCTTCCGACCAGGACCAGATCCTTTAGAGCCTGCATCAGCACTTACTCAGGGTATATGACATGGGAATTTTTTTTTGCTTACCTTACCCATCATTTTCGCTGTATTATCCTTTTGCAAAGGAAATAGAGTGGGAGCATTTGTAAAAATCTTCAAATTTTAGCAGTACTAACAAAGTGCACCACTTGTTGTACCATTATTATATTGTCCACAATTTGTCGGTTTTACATGAATCTGACTTTATTCTCAACAATAATGGCAGGTAGTGTTAGGCTTATTGTAACACTCCCTTGTCCACCTTAGTCTATATGTCAATTTCCTAGCTTATGATGTAATTGAAACCTTCATTGGTGTATGGAGATGTCTTCTGGGGCGCACTAGACACATGATGAACCCTCATGCATCAATCTAGGATCTCTAGAGACCAATCCCTAGATTTTATGAGATCACTCTAAGTTACAGGAGTCCCACCATCAATTCACCCTAGTTAGAGTTGAGTTATGCTCCGATGGGACACATTCAGTTCACTTTCAGTTAGCCTAGCACCTCTTTTGCATTATTTAAGGAGACAGGTGTCTTTCCTCACCTACCTTGGTTGTTTAAATGACTGTGAGGTGTTTCAGTTGTCTGAAGTTGCACTAGTGAGTCTTCACTAGTGATTATTCCTAAGTTAGTCATGTTTGGAGTCAATCTTGAGTCAAGGATTCGAATCACTCCTAGAGGATTCAAATTCCCTCCTTTTTATCATGGGTATATTACTTATAGATTAATGATTATTGAGTTATGTTTATGCTGTAAAATGTTTGTCTCTTGTCTGATTAATTTCACTATGGTTGTTTGACAATTCTAAACACTGAAATTATTCCTCCTTCATTCTTCTTTCACTATGAGGTTCAATATAGCTTCAAGATCTTGTGGAATTGATAATTTTACATGGTGTCATAGATCTACAGAGCTGGTCTACCTTCAATTTGAGAGTTTTGTGTTGCTACTGAAGCTGCAAAATGGAGAATTCAATTGCCTTATCACCAAGGATCCTCACACCTTTCAATTACCTAGATTGGAGGGGAGATATGAAGATTGTGTTGTGAAACAAGGGTCTATATAGGGTCACAATGGGAAAGGATGTCAAATATCAACAACCTTTAGAGAAATAGATGTACTTGAACAAATTGGATGAAGTCTTTGGCTTCATGTGTATTCATATCTCCAGGGAATTTTTCTTCCACCTTGACGGATTGAAACACCGAGGGAAGTATGGTTGAAGCTTGAATCGATGTTTGGAAAGAAGGATGAGCTAAGAGACCAAATTTTAGATAATCAGTTGATTTCTCTTACACCCAGCAGTTTCAAAAGAATCCCACAATTATTCTCCAAATTCAAGCCTTTGGTTAAGCAGTGCAAGCAATGTGGAATTGACAAGAAAAATGAGCAATTTATTCTCTCCATTGTAAGAAATATTGGCCCTGAATTTTTAATATTTTTGTCCACCTTCCACTCCAGGAGACTGAAAACCCAAAACTAGAGAATTCCCTCACTTGATGCATTCATTGAATCCCTCATCCAAGAACAAGATAAGTTGATCCAGATGGGATCCATCAAAGCCTCCAAGAATCAAGATCTTTTGGTTGGGGAGACCAAGAATGCACAATATAAAGGGAAACAAAAGGGGAATGACAAGAAGAACACTAAAACAAGAACAAAAGAGAAGAAAAATCCTTCAGATGGAGCCTCAGGATCTAAGAATTATAAGCAGAAGAGGTTTGAAAAGACCAAGTGTTTGTATTGCAAGAGAGGAAACCATCCATAGAACCTATGTATGAAGAAAACTATAGATCATATGTCTATAATTCTTGAGCAGAATAATATTTCCCTCCTTAAAGGCACAAGGAATACTGATTCTGGAAGCAAGACTGAATATCATGAGATATTACATGCACTGAATGCTAGATTCTCAAAATCACAAGCCTTTCTCATTGATTCAAGAGCCTCCAACCACATGGTTTCCTCTAAAGAATAATTTTCTTCTATATATATCACTGGTGGTCCTAGCATACACATGGGAGATGAATCTCAAATCCCATTTGTTAGGAAGGGTTCAGTTCAATTCAAGCATGTAGTGTTCAATAATGTCTTGTATGTGCCCTCATTAGCAGCAAATTCATTGGTCTATTTATCTAATGACTTATATTGGTTCACCAGAGAAAGTTGTATTTGAACCTGATGCAGTTGAGATCTCACATATCTCTACTGGGAAGATGATAGAAAAAGGTGTTGCAAACCATGCCTCCAAGGCATATGAGTTCTCACATTTTATGCCTTACTCACATCAAAGTTCCCTATTGACCCACGCTAAAGAGACAAGCATAATCTGGCATGAGATATTCGACCATCTAAAATTCAAGTACCTCCACTAATTGCACAATGAAGAAATGGTTGAGGTATTTCCTCTCATCAAGTCCTCTCAAGGTGTCTACAATGGATGCTTGGTAGGGAATGCAAGAATATATTCCTCCACAC
Organism: Pseudotsuga menziesii; assembly: GCA_001517045.1. Classification (NCBI taxonomy): domain Eukaryota; kingdom Viridiplantae; phylum Streptophyta; class Pinopsida; order Pinales; family Pinaceae; genus Pseudotsuga; species Pseudotsuga menziesii. Next base: position 398,312 of record LPNX011219197.1, read on the forward strand.
TTGATTTGATACATAGTGATGTCTTTGTACCAATGCCTATAACATCTATGAATGGATCCAGATACTTTCTAACCTTCATTGATGACTACTCAAGGTATTGTTGGATTTATTTTCTTAAGCAAAAGTCTGAGGTGTTTGAGACTTTCAAAGTTTTCAAATCCTTATTTGAGAATAGTCTTGGGAAGAAGATCAAGGCACTCATATAAGACAATGGAAGAGAGTACATCAAAAGAGAGTTTCAACATATATGTGCTTCAAAAGGTATCCATATGCCACATTCAGTCCCATACACACCACAACAAAATGGTGTAACTGAGAGGAAAAACCTATCATCGAAATAGATGGCCACCTTCCTTCTTGAAGCAAGGGATCTCCCACCATATCTATGGTTTTAAGCACTATACTGTGCTTCGTACATCCAAAATAAAGTACCTCACAATTTAGTGGTCGAATTCACTCCATTCGAAGCACTCATGGGACATAACCCTAATGCCTCACATCTAAGGGTTTTTGGCTACAAAACATGGGCCAGAATCACATCTGACAAGTGGAAATCCTTCCAACCACAAATTAGTGAATGCATTCTGTTGGGATATGCAGATGATGTAAAATATTACAAGTTGATGGAAATTGCAACAAGGATATGTTTCATAGAGTGTAGTGTCCAATTCAATGAATATCCATTGCATGATATACAGCCAGCTGAAGAGGAAGGCATAAATGCTCAACCTATACCATTTTCATATGATGATATTTCCACTAATGTTTCATATTCAGAATCTAAAGATGAGGACCAAGAGGAACCAGATCTTGATATTGAGAATGAACATCAAGTAGATCCAGATCCATATCCATATCATGCTCCCAATCCAAGTCCTGAATGGGATAAGTAACTCATTGAAGCTGTTGGGAACAATGTTGGGGATCCATCTTACAGAAGGAGAACCATATCTCAATTTCATGATGAGAACTTTGCACTATGTCATTCAGATCCACTTCTCCCAGAGAGGTGATACATGATGTTGGGTTTAGGTCCACAATCCTACAAATAGGCTTTCCATTATCCAAGGTGGTAGGCCACCATGGATGATGAATATGATTCGCTAAAGAACAACAAGACATGGGATCTTGTCTCCTTACCTCCGTGGATAAATCTTGTCCAGTGTAAATGGATATACAAAACCAAACTAGCATCATATGGATCTACTACCAAGTACAAGGCTCGGTCGGTTGAAAAGGGGTATTCACAAGTTAATGGGTTGGGCCACAAAGAAACATTCACCCCTGTTGCAAGAATGGATTCCATAAGGCTGGTTTTGGCCATTGCAGCTTCGAAGAAATGGGAGGTACATCACATCAATGTGAATAGTGCCTTCCTCCATGGTGACTTGGAAGAATAGATATACATGAGACATCCTGAGGGGTACACTGAAGATTCCTCCTTGGTATCCAGACTAAGGAAATATTTGTATGGGCTCAAGCAAGCCCCAAGGGCATAATATGCCAAAATGAATGCCTTCTTATTGTCACAAAATCTCAAAGGGTGCAAGTCTGACAGCAATGTGTACATGCAGTAGAAGGGAGGTTTCTTACTATTGATTGTATTGTATGTGGATTAATTTCTCATCATTGGTGGTTCATCTAATGGATTGAGGTACATCAGGTCAGCCTTGAACAAGTCTTTCTCCATGTCAAATCTTGGGATCTTAAGGTAGTTTATTGGCCTTGTATTGAATCAAAAAGATTCAGGGATCATGATACTCACTCCATATACATAAGATATTTTCTCAAGAGGTTCCATATGACTTATTGAAAAGTAGCAACCTTCCCCTTCCTATATAGAATTAGATTGGAAGAAGGTGGTTCAACACCGATGGTTGATAGCACTCTCTATAAATAGTTGATTGGTAGCTTATTTCACCTTACTCATTCAAGACCAGACTTGTCATATGTTGTTAGGTTCATGCAAGAATGACATGAGTTGCATTGGAGGGAAGCAAAGTGCATCTTGCACTACGTGTAGGATACTAGAGAGTTTGGTATTCACTATTCTGCTAGTGCTCAGCTAGATCTGGTTGGTTTTATTGACTTGGAATGGGTTGGAGATAGTACTGACAGGAAATCTACTTCGGGGTTTGTGTCCATGTTGAGATTAGGACCAATCTATTGGTCAAGCAAGAATTAAGAAGATCTTGCTCTCTCTTCGGCTAAAGCAGAGTATCAAGGGGCTGTGAATGTAGTTATTTAGATAGTTTGGCTTCATGGGATTCTAATGGAGTTTTTCATTCACACTTCTCCTTAAGTATACTTTTTATGTTATAATCAAAGTGCAATTAAAAATTCCAATGATCTAGTACAAAAGCAGCAGACCAAACGCATAAAAGTACATATGCACTTTATCCAAGAACTAGTGCATAGTAAGACTATCATCCTACATTACTGCCCTACAAAGGAGCAACTTGCACACATATTTACAAAATATTTCACTAAGAAGAGGTTTCTTTATCTTAAGTCTCTTCTTGGTGTAAATGTTTAATTATGTTTTGGTTCCTAATATACTGTTCATTTTGACGGGGGGTTCCCATGAGGTTTTGATCTGGATTTATGCGTGAACGAAATGAAAGAACATATACAGAATCATAATAAGAGACATTTTGCAAAGATAACAAAGACACATATTCTATTAAATGGCGGAAATATAACAGCCTGTAATACAATTGCTAGAATGGTGGTAGCCATCTCTGAGAAGAGATGTGGCTGCTATACTCATTCATGCCAATATTAATACAAAATGAGGCCAAAGGGACCTATTTATAATAAGAATGAGGTGAGAACCCCAAAATTCCAAAACGTAACCCTAGAAAATGAACCATCATAAAGTTTGCGGCCCCAAGGTGGTAAGTTGAACAGTCAACTTCATGGGGTCATAACTTTTGCATATGATCTCTGATTTGGGCATTCGATAGCTCGTTGGAAAGGTATATCTAAGATTTACAAATTTTAGTTAACCAAATGTATGCTGATGGCAACCATTTGGCCCCAAATCTCCAAAAAACGTCGTTTAGGGCCTCAAAACGGCCCCAGAAGTTTAGGACTCGAAAAACTGTAGAAAAATAACTAAGAAACTGCCACAATGGACAATTGTTTTGAGCCAGTGGAATAGGTGGGTGGCCACCGATCTCCATCTAGATCAATCCTCCCTCCTTAGGAAGCAATGGTATCCATTGCGTCGAATCCCGTATCATATCTTGAATTGTGTGTTGAGTCGATCTTCTGGTGCGACATTTGCTGAAGTGAAGAGGCTTCCTTTCTTTGACATCCTGAGAAGGCTGTAATTGTTGTATGGATGATTTGTTTCTGGATGAGAACCTTGAATGCATGGCCTTGCATCATAGAGGTACTCGGATAGATGAGGAAACGATGGCACTATTTTCTTCTTGTGTCTGATGAACAGAGACACCCTGTGTAGAGGGTGTGGAGGTCTCTGTGATCTTATGTTCTCCTTCAGACGCAATTGTGAGGAGGAATAATTTCCTGGTGTTGGAGCTTATCTTCCTACCCTGCGAGACTATAGTAGGTGCAACTGTCTCTGGGATCCAGTAGATTTGTCCTCCCAAAGTGACAATGACACTGCGAGGCCGAGACTCATATACAGCATGACGCTTCCACATATATGGTTGTCCTAAAAGAACATCACATACTTCAAGTGGGGCCACATCACAGAGTACCTCGTCTTTGAAAGGATTGATGCCATATGGTAGGAGGCATTGTTGAGTAATGCGGATACCTCGTCCTTGTCTTAGCCAACCGATGCTGTAAGGTTGCAGGTGTGGTGTTGTCGGAAGTTCCAATCTCTTGATGACTTTTGCTAAGATCAGGTTCTTTTGGCTGTCATTGTCAACAACAAAATGTAGAGGCATTCCCTTCACCCACATCTGCGAGTGGAATAGGCGTTCCTCTGCCTCTAACTCTTCAGGATCCTCTAGTTGAATTTGTGCAGTAGCAACAGTGGTAGTGGGGTCTGCATCAATGATCTGCCTCCCATTGTATGCGGTTGTGGCATTGGGTTCAGAATCAGAATCAGGATCTGATTCTGAAGATTTGATCTCGGCCACTAATGACTGCTTTGAGTGACATTCATCAGTGTTGTGCCAAGGGATTNTCATTCTTTGTCTTTCCATCTCCCTTCTTTTCTTGTGGTGGGGACTGGTTGTCCTTTCCTTGTCTTGTGTTTTGCGGGCCAGGGTTTCCCTTGCCTTGCTTCTGTGGTGGGTGCATAGGTCCAAAGTCTCGCTTGTTCTTTTGTCAAAATTTCTCCTCGATTTTGACAGCATACCGATAGGCAGATCCAAGTGAAGAGATGTCGAGGAATTCCATCTCAGTTTGGATGTACCGATGTAGACCACTGCGATATTTCAGAATCAAGTGTCGCTCAGAGTCCTTGATACTCAGCTTTGTGCATAGGGTATGAAAGTTATTGGTATACTCCGACACCGTCTGGTCTCTTTCTTGACGTAGAATGGTCCATTTTGTGTACCGGTCATCATAGTTTCCCACAGGGTAATATTGTTCCCTGACGACATCTATGAAAGAGGCCCAAGTGGGATTTGTTTCAAACATTCCAGACTCGTCTGATGAGTTTTCCTCACAATAAGTACCCCACCAATTTTGGACATGGGGGACTGCCTTAATGAGCGCAAAGGTGATCTTTTCTCTATCAAAAAAATTATGGACAAAGAAATACCCTTCTAGAACATTCAACCAATTATCTAGGGCATATGCATCAATATTGCCTTCAAATAAAGGAATATCAAAGTTAACTTGTACCTTAAAGGGAGTTGCATCCCCGAACCAACTACTCGTTGAAGATGCACTTGCCGCTGCCAGCATTCGTAGAAGGATTTGGGTGAAACTATCCATCATCTCATTCCTCTGTCGCTCGAGGGCTTCCTCAAGCATCAACTTGATAGGATATCCTACTCCGTCGTCTCTCTTTTCTTCCGCCATGGGAGGTCATTTGGGACGACGAGAATGATCAAGTGAAACTAGTTTGAGACCAAACTCTCTATACTCGGACCTCGTCGAGGACATGCGCTGAGAAACAATCAAAGAGTAGATTGCTCTGATACCACTGATCTGGATTTATGCATGAACGAAATGAAAGAACATATACAGAATCATAATAACAGACATTTTGTAAAGATAACAAAGGCACATATTCTATTAAATGGCAAAAATAGAACAGACTGTAATACAATTGCTAGAATGGTGGTAACTATCTCTGAGAAGAGATGTGGCTGCTACGCTCATTCGTGCCAAGCTTAATACAAAATGAGGCCAAAGGGACCTATTTATAATAAGAATGAGGTGAGAACCCCAAAAGTCCAAAACGTAACCCTAGAATATGAACCGTCATAAATTTTGCGGCCCCAAGGTGGTAAGTTGAACAGTCAACTTCCCGGGGTCATAACTTTTGCATACGATTTTCGATTTGGGTGTTCGATAGCTCGTTGGAAAGGTCTATCTAAGCTTTAAAACTTTTTTTTGGCCAAATAAATGCCAATGGCAACCATTTGGCCCCGAATCTCCAAAAAATGTTGTTTAGGGCCTCAAAACAACCCCAGAAGTTTAGGACTCGAAAAACTGTAGAAAAATAACTAGGAAACTGCCACAATGGACAATTGTTTTGAGCCAATGGAATACGTGGGTGGCCACCGATCTCCATCTGGATCAGGTTTTCCCCATTTCCTCAGTTTATTGAGTAGTTACTTTTTTTTCATTTGATTGTATGTGTGATATTGGCACGGGGTTAGATCGCACAAAGTGTGGTACAACTAGCGATTGAAAGGACGTCGGCAAAAACAAAGGTCAACCGCGAAGGGTAAAGAAGTTGACAAATAAGGAGATTTTGGGTAAATTAGTTAGTGATTGGTCAAGTGGACCATTTTGTAACGGCCAAGTGAGCCTATAAGTAAAATTAGGATTGTAAATCTTAAAGAACATCATTCCAAGAATAATTTTAAGGAGTTGTATCTAAGAGATTGACACTGTGAGATCTGTTGAGTTGTATTGTCTCGCACCTGAGGATGTTATCATATATAAGGATTTTTTCGGTACGAATTCTATGTTTATGACCTTTTTTGGAATTTGGTTCAGAACTCTACTGATCTATGATATATTAAATGAGCTATTGTTGAATGATTGTGTTATGGTTGGGTTTTTATCTTTTACTATTATGTGAATGATTCGAATTACTGCAATTGTTTCTAGTTTAATGTATGTCAATGTCAATATCAATATGTGTTAATGAGAATAAGGACTATGTTTATAGGTAGAATTGATTAATGGTGTGGTAGCATTGTATCTTCCTATAATCCTATATCTCTGGGTAATCTTGCAATTAAGTATGAGATAATGTGCATCATATTCCTACTACAGAAACGTGGTTCCTACAGCCATCCCTTAGACATCTTGGGTAATACTACACCTACTCTATGGGTATTTCTAGAAAGGGTAAAACCTTTATGGGGGATTCTGTGTCGATGGTTGTTGAAAGTAGTGCGAAGTTAACCCCATCTATAGAATTGTGTGTCAATAAATGGTTTTTTTGTCGAGACCATAGTGCGAAGAAGAAGAGGACATGTTGTGGCATTCGATGAAACCGAAAATCCAGGCTTGGTTTGATAAGAAAGCTCGAGAGCTTATGGAAGAAGAGAACCAAAACCCAAGATTGAGGACATAAGATTGGTTGGGAAAATATATCTACTCTGATATTCACGAAATATTCTTCTCTTAATTTCTGATAGTATTGTAGGAATAGTTGGTGCAACTTACTTTTCAGAAGAAAAATTTGTAGGGAGGAAAACCTGATTAGTGGACTTCAAAACTAATTCAACAGTTGCAGAAGGTGAACAACAAAGATTCAAGGGCTTTCAATGTGTGGATAGATAGCATTTTGGAAGTATACATTACTAAGTTCGTTGTCGATACAATCAAATATTACAGCAGCATAGAAAGGGAGTTTTTCAAGGGACCAAGGGGAAGATTTTTATTGTCATTACAATTATGGATCAAGATGCTCATCTGTGAAAAGGAAATATTAAAGATGAATTCCGACAAGTAAATCCTCGATGTGCGGGTGCTATGGTTACTACGAAGATATGATTTTTTATGGAATTATTCAGGGTAAATGGATGGATGTCACAACGAGACTGTGAGGGAAGTTGTGGAAGAGTGTGGTCACCTACGAAGTGGGGTGAGGTTCTAGGAAGAGAATAGGAGGAGGACTAAGGAGTGTCCTGGTGCGAACGAAATAGAAAATTACAAGAAGGGACCACAAGGTACTAAGAGACCCTACAATGATGAAGGAAATGACCAGGCTACCCCCGAATCAAACGAAGGACCAACCCAAAGCTACAACATTCCTACAACTCCATGCACCATGTGAAAATTAAGATGAAGAAACACGAGTTATTTGCAGGGTTGTCTTGTGTGTTAGCACAGTGGTAATAGTAGTGGATCGATGAATTCTAGGAGAAGACCCAGGATGGAGGTTGATGACGTAAAACTACCCTTATTTTAAGGTAACAGGATTGAGGATTTAGAGTAATATTAGTTCTTTTGTGAAGCAATATGGATAGTGAAACAAGTCCAAGATGATGATATCAAGAAAGGAAAACTAGTGACAAACTTTAGAGGTCGAGCGTTGGATTGGTATATAAAATTTGTGCAGGTACCAATGGGGAATCCATAGAAGACCCTAGCACAAATCAGGACTAGATTGATCGAGAAATTTAAGAAACCAAAATCAGAATCGTAGTATATTACATAACATAAGGAAATAAAGCAATTCCCCAATGAATCAGTGTGGGATTTTGATCAGCGATTCACCGTAGCCTTGGTACTCCAAATATGCATGTTGCTGATGTAATAAAATATTGTATCCCAAGTGGAAGCCCTGGAAATTTAGATGAAGCTTCAGGCTTCACTAGTCGGAGAAAGAAGGATTGGCAGGACCCATATCTAGTTGCAGTTGGACAACCTTACCATCTAACTGTGGGATATTAAGAAGGGGAAAGAGGGTCGTGAAGAGGTATGGTGCAGTCGATGTCGATCTGAAGGACATCATAAGGATCATTGTTCTGATTTCAAATAATATTTGCATTCAGGGACGTCAAATCCACTAAGTCAAGAAGGAATGCTCTGGTGTCGAATTTGTTAAATAAGGGGGCATCAATCAGATGAATGTGTATACTTATAGAAGGTTGTGTCAAAACCAGTGAATATTTTCAGTAACTTATGTCGGTTAGTTGGTCATGAAGAAAAGGATTGTAGAGATTATGGTTTGCTTCAAGAAAGAACTATGGATACATACTTTATGAAAGGAGAAGGGCAATGATCCGCAGAGAAACCTCAACCCCAACAACAGTATAATCAACAGAAACTACAGTATAGTCAACCGCAACCGTAGTATAATCAATCGCAACCACAGTATAGTCAACCGCAACCACAGTATAATCAACCATAATAACAATTCAACCAACCTTAATATAACCAGTAAGGAGGATTTCACGGATGTCGTAACATAGGCTTTGGTCGTAGAGGAACTTTTGGTCAAGATCAAGGACTGGTTACCTGCTATAATTGTGGAGTACTGGGACAATATCAGAGGGATTATCTGAATCTAGCATCTCATTGTACTTATTGTAGTGTAGGTGATCACACTATTGAAGAATGTCCTTAGATAATTTCAAAATGGAAAGCTAAGAATGCGCCAAAAATGAAACCAAACCAAAATGCAAATCAAAACCATAATCCTGGTCCAACCGTGCAGAAGATATCAACTGAACTAAGGAGTCAACCAGTACATTTTGGAGTAGCAACAAGAGGAGGAGATACGAAAGGGGATGATGGACCACTACTAAATGTATGACCTACAACTCAAAATAAAGTACAATTTTATGTAGGAAACGAAAAAGAGACCTTATTCAATGCAAGATATGCGTTGGCTAAGAGTGATGGCAAGTTACCTGTGTATGAAATGTCATTGATATTTGATTTGAAAAAATCACCAAAGTCACAAATAAAGGTTAATACCCTTAAAAAATTCTAGAAATATGTCTAAAATTAGCCAAGGACCATGATGCATTAGCAGAGGTAGAAAACCTTTTGTATCGACGGGAATAAGGATGACAAGATCGCCCACTCAACTGGTTACAGAAGAAGAAAAAAGGAATGGAAATGAGAATGAATGTCCATATTGGTGAATATTATGTATATTCTGTCATTTTGGATATAGGGTCGGACATAAAAATCCTAAACAAACATGGGAAATGATGGGGAAACCAAAGCTAGTTTGGTCACCAGTATAGCTTCAGTTGGAAAACCAATCCAAAGTTTCACCGATTGGTCGAGTGCCTCATCTTCTGGTCGAAGTAGAAGGATTGAAGACATACACAAATTTTGATGTTATCAAGATCGTTGACGATACCATCCCATACCTGACTCTATTTAGAATCGGTTGGGAAATGGAAAACTTGGCGGTCATCAATTTCAAGAAAAGGATGATGGAATTTTAGAATTGTGACACAAGCATCATCGCCCCACTGGATCCCCTTGAAGGACAGCGATATGTTGAACCAATAAAAGATGAAGTCATGGGAGGATGGGATAACGCTTACAGTGTCTCTGAAGACTACATTAATCCCACTATGGATGGAGAGTTGGGATGGTGAAGTATCATCTCAGGGTTGTTAAAATCTGACAAAGCACTAGAGAACTGGCAGAACCGGTTGCATGAAATAGCAATCAAGAAGTGCACGTGAAACACTCAATCTCTGATAAGGGTAGCGACAGAAGTATCTGATCTACTGACATATGAAGGATTACCTAACTTAGAAATATTCATAAACAAATTAGAAGACAAAGTATCAAAACCACAATGCTTGTTGGCACTAGAAGAAGCATTGAAGGCTACTCTGGAAAGATGGTGGGCTATGCACAAAAAAATCGATGACAAACTGGAAAATATGACTATGACTAATGGAATTTTGATTCGGGAAGGACGAATGCTACCAAGGAAGGAAATATGAAGGAATAAATGATCCAAGCAACCATTTGATAACATGTCAAACAACATGGGAACTGAATCCAAAGGAGGAATGGGTTCACACGTTCATCCATACGCTGGATGAAATGCCACAGAGATGGTATGTTTCTGCAGAGTTGTGAAGGAAAACAATAGTTTTGGAAGAACTGACTATAAGCTCCAGCCATACTTTCAGTTTCACAGATCAAAATCCATTCATCCATAGTGTGCTATAGGACATTCGTGACAAAGTATTGGAGATAATTTTGGCTGAACTACCGACGGGATCACAATGGACACCAGCACTGCAAATGATGATGGAATGCTACAATGTGTCTAGAGAACCCAATGACAAAGATGATCCAGTATATTTCTATGTCCTAGAATTGGAAGGAAACCCTGACATCAAAGCACCAGAAATATCATTTGACAAATTCAAATAGCCACTAAAGATAAAGAAGCTCAATATTGGGACAATGGAAAGTCCAAATTTTGCTATTATTGGATTTTATTGGGATGATTCGATAATGGGGGAGTTCACTGACCTACTACATGATTTATAGTACTTATTTCTGATAAAATTTTCTGATATTAAAGGCATTTCAGGGGACTTAGGCGAAATTGAGATTCCTTTGAAACCTGATGTCAAACCAGTCAAATAGCGACGGTACAGGTTGAATCCTAGATACAAAGAGTGTTTCAAGGCCAAATTAGAATGGATGTTGGATGTAGGTATTATTGAACCTATCAAAGAATCAAAATTTATCAGCCTGATGGTCGTTCAGGACAAAAGGACTGGTGAAATAAGAATCTGTGTCAACCTGAGGAAATTGAATGATGCGATCCTTCATGATCCGTTTCTCACTCCATTTAACAACAAAGTGTTGGAAGGAGTAGGAGGACATGAAATATACTCATTCACAGATGGATTTTCAGGATATCACCAGATAAGGATCGCGAAGGATGATAGACACAAAACCACATTTGTAACAGAATGGGGATGTTTCTAGTACATGGTGATGCCATTCAGTATCACGAATGCGCCTGCAATTTTTTCAAGGCTAGTTGTTATTGCATACAAAGACTTCATTCATAAGTTCCTAGTGGTCTACATGGATGACTAGACCGTCTACAACTTGGTAAATGACCATACCGCAAACCTTCGATTGATGTTAGAAAGGTGTCAACAACATCAGATTTCGCTAAATCTGAAGAAATGTGTCTTTTGTGCACCATTTAGAATCCTATTGGGAAATATTGTATACAAATAATCCATGTTGGTAAACCCCATAAAGTTCACATTAATTGTCAACCTACTAGCACCAACGACAGTAAAGCAGCTGAGGGAAACATTAGGGCACATAAGGTAATACCAAAATTTTAAAAGGGGATATGTAGCAATCACTACACTGATAGAAAGGTTATTGAAGAAATATGTGAAGTTCTAATGGAATTATCATTGCTAGAGGAACCTTGAAACTCTAAAGAAAAATATGGTCGCAGCATTGATATCAGTCTTTCTGGGTTGGACAAAAGAGTTCCATTTCCATGTCGATGCTTCGTCATTCGTACTAGGAGTGATATTGGCCTAACCAGGAGAAGGATCAATCAACCACCCAATTCCGTTTGCAAGCTGGAAGTTGTCCCTGCAGAGAAGAACTACACTACGACAGAAAGAGAAGGGTTGGCAATGGTATATGCACTGCAAAAATTCTACCACTATCTACTAGGATGGCGCTTCAAGATGTTTACCAACCATTTGGCATTAAAATACTTGTTCAATAAGCCTTTTTTAGGGGGGAGATCTATCGATGGTTTTTGTTGTTCCAAGAATTCAATTTTGAATTCATTGTAAAACCAAGACATCTGAACGTAGGGCCCAATCACCTATCACAAATAGAATCAGGAGAAGAACCAGGAAGCATCAAGGATGGATTACCCAATGGACAATTATTTAGAGTCAGAATGGTTGAGGACCATTATGAACCTATTGTTAAATTTTTAGTGATAGGGAAATCGCGTGAGGAGTTCATTACCATCTATAAGAAACAACTAGTCATCAGATTCGCCAATTTTTAACTAATTGTGGGACATCCGTATAAAATGGGGTTGGACGAAATTCTTCAGTGATATGTACTTTCGAATGAATAGGAAAGAGTGTTGGTAGAGGCGCATGATGGTGTCGTAGGAGGACATTATGGAAGATGTGCAACCTCTAGAAAGATACTCGGAGTTGGACTATGGTGGCCAACAATGCATGGCGACGTGACAGATTACGCTAAAAGTTGCGATGTATGTCAAAGGATGGGAAAACCATCGCATAGATATTAGATTCCATTACTACCTTAGATAACACTATAACCATTTGATAAGTGTGAATTGGACTTTGTAGGACCTAATAATCCACCTGGAAGAAGAATAGGTGCAAGATACATCATCACTACGACTAACTACCTAACAATATGGGTTGAGGAAGCACCAGTGAAGGATTGCATAGTTGCGACAGCAGTAAGATTCATGTTTGACAATGTGGTTACCTAGTTTGGATGTCCTAAAATATTTATCAGTGATCAAGGTACTCATTTCGTCAATCAGACAATCATAGCGATGACTAAATAGTTCTAGATACAGCAAAAAATAAGTACCCCATATCACCCACAAGTAAACTGAGGAGTCGAAGCATTCAAAAATATAATGGAAAATGCACTTACTAAGGTATGTAACACAGGTCATGATGATTTGGATATCAAAATACCTACGATACTCTAGGCCTACAGAATGACATGCAAGTGACTAGCAGTTCAGGCACCATTCAAGTTGGTTTATGAATAAGAAGTGTTGATTCCCATTGAGTATATTGTCCCTAGCCTGCGGATAGTAGCAGTAACAGGAATGAGAGATGAAGGAGAAATCAAGGAAATATTGGCGAAACTTTTGTAATTAGAAGAATATCAATTTATCATAGGATTTCATCAGTAGGTATAAAAGGATCGATAGAAGGCATGGCACACTCGACATGTAAAGACAAAACATTTTCAACACGGGGATATGGTTCTTCTCTATGACAACAAGTTTGCAAAACACCCAGGTAAGATTCAAATGCATTGGGTCAGTCCCTACATCATGCAGTTCATTACCGATGGAGGTGTGGTACATTTACGAAAGCTAGATGGAATACTTTTTCCAAAACTAGTGAACGGAAGCTGAATAAAACCCTATCGGGATAGCCTGGCTTGATACCACTGATAACAACAGTGAAAAAAAAGGATAAAATTTGGTCGACAAAAAGAAAAGAAATGATAAAATTTGAGCTACGACAAGGTTTGAAGCTTGTCGATGTCGAAAAAGGTGCGAACAAGTTAGATCATGCAATAACTGGAGCGATTATGCCAGATGGAGCAATGGTACAATCGAAAAAAGATGCATTTAATAATGAATGAGTGTAATGGATTCACAGAATCGGTGGAGGATTTAGTCAATCAATATAGCATTTTGAAATGATGCCTCAAATCCACTTGCACGCGATGATCAAAGATTATAAAATCAGGTCGATGGACACCGTTAGACCCATTGTGCATTCTGAGAGGAAGAGCTCGAACAAAGAGTGATAAAGACCAGGAACGATGAAGTTGGAAATGGTACATATCATTTCTAGCACGCGTACACAAGAGTCACCAAGGACGATGGTGTGAATCATCCAAGAACAACCATAGATCATGTATCAATCTATGTGGATAACTAGAAATAAGAGAAGCACCCCTCGGTCAGGAACTTCACAAAGGAAACCCAAAAATACCTGAACCTCTACACGGGTTGTAGCGATAGGAGGAGAAGCGGGCACATCAACCACTTCAGAGGAGGAAACGACAATGAGAGGAAGGAAATATGAGCCGATAGAACCGATCGGAGCATACATTACCGACTATGTGGCACCAATAAATCAAGGGGCATGGACACCATGGATTGGTAAGAATGCTAATTACACCATCAAGATGTTGGCAACACCAAAGGGCATTTATGTCATAGGAATAATTGTGCAACACTTGAAAAAATTGTAGTACATCGACCATGATATTTTGGCCTTCCCAGAATGCATGAAAGACACACATGTGGAGATAATGCATGGACCAAGGGATCCAATTACAAGCGAACCATCACAGTGGGCACTGGGGTTGCAACGATCGATAATTCTATCAGTAACCCATATACCACACTTTGGGATATCGGCGGAGGTAAATGCATGCGTGAAGCATCTACTGGCTTGATTTCATGGTGAATATCTATGGTTGGACAGTAAAGTCCCAATCACAGTCGACTTAATTTCATAGATCATAGGATTACCCAAGGAAGGGGTAGATCCAGTGTAGTATTTAAAAGGGAAATATAATGACAAAAACCTTGTCATGAAGTTGAAGAAAAAATATGGGGTGGTGAAGGATACCATAGCATCTGTGATTGACACCATCAATGAGCGAGTGGTCAGGGTTGTGGCAAAGTTACTAACACACAAATTCATGTGGAAGAATTGCCCAAGCCAATGCATATTAGGGGTCATCACATCTGTGGAGCAATGTGTAGATGGCATACAAATGAATTTTTACCTTTTCCTGCTAAACGAACTAATGGAGGACGCAGTATTAATGCAAGAGACTGGTAATCTGTTTACTTATTCATGGTTACTAATACTAATTGTGTTGGTTGGTTGGATGGAACCACCACATTACCAAGGGATGGAGTTCAAAGTTGCTAATAGATTTCGCACAACACACTACAAAAATTTATGGGCACTAAATGACAAATAGAGGAAAATGAGCAACAACATCCAATTCTATTTCTATTTGGATGTGCTGCAAGCAGAAGCGTTGAAGATTCCATGCCTCATGGAAGAGGTAGTAAAGAAGTATCAGAGAGTTACAAGGTTGTTGCTAGGGCCTCGGGCCATTTTTATTCTAGCTCATGCAGATCCACAGAAGTAGTGGTTGACCACATAGTATAATCTTAGAGACAAAGAGATGGATGCTATAGTGGTGGAATGGCCAGAAGAATGGAAGGTTCAAATCGGCGAGGACCAGCTATCGAACCCATAAGACAGGTCATCGACAGACGCACCACAAGAGAAATAAGAAACATAAGAAGTGGAAAAATCATAGGATGAAACATCATTAGTGATACCTACAAAATAAAAAATCAAGAAACAATAAGAGGAAGCAGACGAAGCGCCAGTTTGAGAAAGGTGAAGGGAGCGGAACCATTGGACCCACCAATGAGTAAACAAACAAGTTTATGGATGACATAACTAAGGTGGTAAATGAAAACCAGGTGAAGGTTACACAACATACGACGGGATATTTTCATCAGGTAACACAGCTACTCCAGACGCTCACAAATGCAGTACTTGACACGAAGATACCGCAAGAAGGTGCATTGCAAAGAGTAGTCGAAATAGAAATTGGCACAAAGGTGCAACTGGTGCATATTTTAACATAGGATATAACAATAGGAGATGAAGATGCAGATGCCGTATTATGAGGGCATGATTTGATTGGTCTCGATTTGATCCTACTCCTAATGTCGATGCTGACATGCATTCAAAACGCAGCAAGTGAGGAAATCAAGGATCGAGAAAACACTACTCACCATCAAATAATATGTTATAAACAACAAATACAAAGAACTAAAGAGTAGCTTCTATGACTTAGTAGAAAAAGAGGGAATAATCAATGACAAAACAAAGGCCTTCGAAGACAAGAAAATACTAGAGTGTGCAATCTCCTTGGCCTACGAAGAGGCACCCAAGGTTAACAAGGAGATGCTTGCAGAAGCAAAGGCACTGCAGTTAAGAAAAGTTGTGGCAGACCTACAGAATGAGAACAAGGAGATACAAGGCAGGACAGTACCCCAAACACCACCTAAAAAAGTTGCAGCAATAAAATAAGAGATTGAGGATACAGCTATAGAGATTGTGGAACTAGAGAAGGAAGTACAAACAATCACGGAAGAAGTAATGAAATTTTGAGGAAGTTTAGTACAAGATGAATAGTTGATCCAACTAAAGTGGCAGCTCAATGAAGCAGAAGCATAGATAGAAGCATTGAGGGGATTGCTTAAGACAATTCCCATACTTGCACAAGTGACAAAGGTGTCAGAACTTAAAGAATTACAACAGCGGGTCAATAAGGCGTGCACAAGACACCAACGAAGAATGACACACCTTAATGAACTTCATAATGCACCAGAACAATTGGCACTCAAGGACATGGAAGGAATGATGAAGACCAAGTCAGAGTTGAAAAAAGTATAGCGGATGGATGGGGAACACCCGACGGAGCAAGAAGTGGAAGAATTCATAGCACTCAAGACATCGGTCAAGGAATCTGTCGACCAATTCAAGACAGCATACGATGAGTCCAAGGCAAAACAGAATGCACCAGTAGCGTCCAACTGAGGTGTCTTAAGGAAGAGCCACAATTTTTTGCTAGGGGGTTGTTGGCATGAGTTAGATCACACAAAGTGCGGTACCTCTAGCAACAGAAAGGACGTCGACAAAGACAAATTTCAACCGTGAAGGGTAAAAAAGGCAACAAATAAGGATATTTTGGGTAAATTGGTCAGTGACTGGTCATTTGCATAATTTAAAAACAGCCAAGTGGACCTATAATTAGAATTAGGATTTTAAATTTAAAGAAAATGGTACCGAGAATAATTCGAAGGAGTTGTATCTTAAAGATCGACATAGAATCATTCGAAGGAGTTGTACAAATTCTATGTTTACGACCTTTTTTCAACATTGTTGGTTCGGAACTTTGTTGATATGTGATATAATAAATGAGTTATTGATGAATTATTGGTTTATGGTTAGGTTTTTATCTTTTACTGCTATGTGAATGATGCAAATTACCGTAGTGGTTGCTAGTTTAATGTATGTTGATGCCAATGTGAATATGTGTTAATGTGAATAAGGACTATGTTAATAAGTAGAATTGATTAATGGTGTGGTTGCATTGTATATTCCTATAATCCTGTATATTTGGGTAATGTTGTGATTAAGTATGAGATAATGTGCATCCTCTTCCTACTGCGGAAACGTGGTTCCTGCAGCCCTCCCTCAAATGTCTCAGGTGAGACTAAACCTGCTCTACAGTTGTTCTTGGAAATAGTAAAACCTTTCCAGGACAATGTTTAGGGAGTCTGTGTCAATGGTTGTTGACACTAGTGTGAAGTGAATCCCATCGACAGAAATGTGTGTCGACAAGTAACCTTTGGTCTCAGTTTCCAGGGGTCGGGTTGTCAAATTTTTTATTAAGGGTGGGTGTTAAGATTATTGTAATCCTCGCTTGTCCACCATAGTCTAAATGTCAGTTTCCTAGATTAGGATGTAATTATCACCTTCAATAGTGTATGGAGATGTCTTTTGGGGTCCACTAGTCACTTGATGTGCCTTCATGCATCAATTTAGGAGCTCCAAAGACCAATCCCTAGATTTTAGGATATCACTCTGAGTTATGAGAGTCATGCCATCAGTTCACCCTAGTCAATGTTGAGTTATGCTCTAATGGGCCACACTTAGTTCACTCTGAGTTATCCTAATGCCTATTTTGCATGATTTAAGGATATAGGTGCCTTTTCTCACCTACCTTGGTTATTTAACTGACTGTGAGGTGATTCAGTTGTCCGGAGTTGCACTAGTGAGTCTTCAGAGGTGATTATTCCAAAGTTAGTCATGTATGGAGTTAGTATGGAGTCAGGGATTCAAATCACTCCTAGAGGATTCAAATTCCCTTTTTTGTATCATTAATGTATTACATATAGATTAATGATAATTTATTTCATATTATGATGTAAAATATTTTCCTCTTCTCTAATTAATTTCACTATGCTTGTTTTACATTTCTAAACTCTAAAAATCTTCTTCTTTCATTCTGCTTTCACTATGAGGTTCAATATAGTCTGAAGATCTTGTGGAATCGGTAATTTTACAAGCATGGCTTTTTTTTATTTGTTTTCCAATATTTTGGTGAAAATTTTATAAGATAAGTTTCCCAATGAGATTGGATGAAATATTGAGAAGGTAGTGGGATTTGTCTCGTTGGCGATGAGCACTAAGAATGATGAGTTTGTCCCTCCTATTGTTTTCTTTTTCATGATACTTGCATACATTCTTTTGAGATATTTTTTATAATTCCCCAACAAACCCATTAAAAATGGGAAATGAAAAAATCTCGGTTGGGGGATTTGTTCAGGGATAAAGACCATATTGCTTTGACAATTTAGATCACCTCAATCTCCATAAATAACTCTAGTTTTTTTGCTTCAATTATTGTTTTAGGAATGTTATCTAGAAAGGGATGGTGAGTGTTGGTTGGTGTTGATCCTTCTTCAGCTAACAAGTTTTTCAAATGTCTCTTGGCCTCCTTCATAACCTCCGCAAATCGAGATATGAGGGAGCCATCCATAGATATGGTTTATGTGGTTTTTTTATTTGCTCTCTTATTTTAGCTTTTCGATGGATATAAGATGTGTTTTTGTCTTTGGATTTGAGCAACAAGCTCCTAGATTTTAACCTCCATCGTTCATGTTCTTCTCTTTGGGATTTAAAGATATAATATCCTACCTCTTTTTCTTCCATCCTAATTTGATGATTGATCTCCACTTTATCCAATTTTTGCTAAATGAATTCCAAATGAGCGGACAGAAGATCGAGGTTTTTTATCAGATTAGTGTAGGTTGATTTATCCCACTCCTTAAGCATTATATTGGTGTTTTTAAATTTTTGCTCTGACACATGGGAAGGGGATCTAGTAACCAGAAAAGTGTAGGAAGAATAGATGATGTCAAGATCTCCAGGATCTTCAAGCCATAGAGGATTAAATCATAAGGGAATGGCACCAAGGGAAAGCTAATCCTATATGTTGAGAATTAAGGGCTTATGATCCGATATTGTGGAGGGAATGATATGTTAGGTAAAGGAGTGGTGACCAATAAAAAGGCCGATGTGGAGAAGGAATCTATCTAATCTAGCGGCTATATAGCTCGAACCTAATCTTTGATTTATCCAAGTGAAACTCCCATTAGCAAGCTTGAGATAAATAAAGTCCCTATCACTCATAAGCCTTTCATACTTTCTCGAAAAGGATCTCTTACTATGCTCCTCCCTCATTTCTCTTTACTATTTAGAACTGTGTCGAAATCACTAGCTACAATGTTGATTTTGGTCCAAGTTGTATTATGAAGATTTTGGAAAGCCTACCAACAAATGGTTTTTTCTTAGTATTAAATTGGCATACACACATTGAACATATTTAGAACTTTATCTATTCTTTGATTGACTAAGGACGTGAGGATCTAGTGTTGACTTTGATGTTGACTGTCTAGGCTAAGAATCCTAGGGTCACATAAAGTGCATATTCCATCATAAGCTTATCTAGAGCTCGCAAATTTACATTTTCAAGTTTTCCAAGTCTTCTTAGTTAAGTTTGTCATGTATTTTGATTTGAGTTTGGTTTCCTAGAGCATGATGAATACTTGTCTCTCTTTTCTTATTAGATCTCTTAAGCCTGCTTCTTTGATTGAATTCCCAACCCTTAATGGTTCCATGAGATAATCTACATCACTTATTTTATCATGATTTGTTTCCCCATCCATGTTGGAGGATATTATTTCCTTGTGTACTAACTATGTTGGTTCTTTTGAAGATCTTCTCTATTATTACATGTGTCCCCAATGCTTTCTCTTTGTTTCCCTCTACATGTGTCCCCAATGCTTTCTCTTTGTTTCCCTCTATTTTCCCTGGATGATTTTCTTCCTACCATTTTTTTTCAGATGTTCTTCTCCTATTGATTCATCACTCTCTTCTACTTCATTGTTTTGAGAGGCTTGTAACCTCATGAGAATTCTTATAGACCAAACCAGAATATTTTTTGGACCTGCTAAATTTGTTATCTCATGTCCATCATCATTGAGGGAATATGTCAAGAGAGGAGGGATCTGTTACGTTAGGGGAGAATGAGGGGGTTGTTGTCAACATTCATAATATCTTTGATTAGGGTTTCTTCTCAGTTAAGAGATGAAAATTTATTTGGATTGTAGAAGGTGATACTTGAGGGAGGAGATCCTTGAGCTACTGTCGCATATGAAGTGTGGCATGGAGGGGATTGCAAGGGGGATTAAATGGAATTTTAAGTGGGAAAAGGAGGGAATTGAGGAGAGATTTGGGAGAAATGAAAGGATGATTGAAGATCCCCATGGATCAATTGAGAGGAGGATGAGGGAAGTTCAACAACCATTGCTTCTTTCCCTAGATTTTGAATTTTCTTCACTTTTTTCCATGGTTCTTCCTTGTCAGCTTCTACATCTAGTGGATTCTAATTTTTCTTGCATTTTTGTGGAATGCCCATATTTGTGACAAGTATTGAATTTGAAAGTTAGTTTCTCATAATCTAGGTTTTAAAAATGCTTCCAGTTATGAGAGGATAGGAGGATCGCTTCTGCTATCCCCTTTTCTAGATCTACTTTGATACATATCTTGGCACATGTAAACATTACTTCTTTGGGATCTGATTTATCGATGTGTTTCCCAAGATCATTCCTTATCCTACTCAGAGATACGTGTCCCCAACATTGAAGGAGAAAATAGGGAAACCTGACCCACAGCAGGATGAATGACGGGACATCCAATTCCAGATCAAATTCTGGTGCCCATCTATTTAGATACATTCCTCTATTCTCATAGAAATACATCTTGTTTTTTAATATTAAGTCTCTATCAGATTGAAGTTCGAACAAAAAGGCATAAATGCCTCTTCTACAAAACAAATGTGACAACTTTCCTTAAAAGGACTACCCAATTTTGTTTAACCCATTTTTCCATATTTCTCAGGGATAGCCAGATTCTACTAAGTTGTCCGATTAGAACTTTGTTGGTGAGAGCTAATGCATTTGATCTTGAGGATCAGTGTGAGAGTTCCACCTCTAGGATATCATCTAGTTTTTTTATGAATTTAGATGGCTGAAATTTTTTTGGAAAGAGTAAGGGGGGAATTCAATGCCCGGAAGGCTATTTTATCTTCCTTAAAGGAGGGAGTTCGACCCCCTCTAGAGACCATTGCCATTGTAATTGCAGCCGACTGGTCCACCTATCTAGATTGTACACTATACTTTAGATTGCGTATAGTTTTGAAAACATTTCTAACTAGAGGGAATTCTTCATTTTATTTGTTGTAGAAAAGAAAGAAAACATAACCCATTTAGCACATTATAAGACAAGACAAAAAGGAATAACATAGTTGATCGTAAATTTTGTGAATAAATTTGTAATATGATGGTATAACACATTAATACAATCATTATATCCAAATTCAAATATCAATACTATTGTAAAAATTATTTTTTTTTATAATTAAACGAAAATATTTAATAATAAAACACAATTAATTAAAATTTTAACATATGTGTTCATTGTATTTTTTTCAACTCGTTGAACGATGTAAAGTATATGTAAGTTGTTAATGGTGCAATGATTTTATCGTTCTGAAAGATTATTCACCAGTGCTTTTAATCAAAAAATTTGTGTCGATGCTTCTATTTGTTATAAACACATTGGTATCATTGTGCATAGGAATAAACATTAGTGCTTTATATAATAATTGACACCATTACTATTATTTATGTAAGCACAAGAAACAGATAGATAATGATAATCCATTGGTCATTATCGTCATCGTTAGATTTATAGGACATGATGGTGCATATGCTAATATAAGCATTGATATTGCACAGATATTGCACATATAGATTCAACATGGATAATAAGGATTTGTGTTATAAAACACATTATGCATAGAACCGGTTATATAAATGAAAAGAACCGGTGTATAAAAATGAATCAATGCATACAATTTAAATTGCATCAATGCTCTTATGTTTACAAACGCATTGGGGCATAACATTTAAAGTACATGCACCAGTCAAGGAAAATTTTAAGGATCCGTAAATTTCTTAAAGTGTGGAAACCTTGGTGAATTTTACTAATTATTAAATTTGAAACCATAAAATGTTCGCGGAATTTTTGTAAAAAAATTCAAATTTCTAAGGACTTTATATAGTTTTGGGGTAATTTTGGCTATTTCTAGAGTTAACAAAATTTATCCCATGGATTTTGGGCGAATCATGTTAGAAAAAATCGAAATTTGTGAATATTTTTTTTGGAAAAAAACATTGAAAAATAGCCCATGGGCTAAATTTTCCCCCTAAAATTTCTCTTGGCACCATTGTTGGATGTTATGCACAAGTGCATTTGTATGATAGGCACACCTATTAAAAAATATTCGCTATAGTTTTTTACCACCCAATTTTGTTTAATTATAATGTACATCAATTGTAACCTTCATCAAAAACATTATTACTAATATCAAAAGTATTGGTGGAGGTATTTTTAGAAATTTTTCCAAATCCTGTTAAACTAAAAGCCTCCGCAAAAACCTATGCTACTAGGTGTTTTCCTTGTAGTGTTAATTGGTTCACATTATTTCCAAGGAAGTAATATATGTGGATCCAAAAAACATTGGATCCATTATGAATTGACCAACTCTAAATAATGTAACTGACGTAATATCTTTTATGGGCATTGCTAGTTATTATTGACGGTTTTTTCAAGGTTACACGCCCAGTTACTTCTTTGCAAATGAAGGGATTCAAGTTTGAATGGACTCAATAAAATGAGAAAATCTTTTAGTTGTTGAAGCAACTTCTTATTAATTCCAAAATTCTAAAGTTTGTAGGTATATGAAAGGATCTTATGGTGTTTGCAAATGCATATAAAGAAGAAATTGGCAGAGTTCGTACACAAGGAAATCATGTGCTATGTTATGAGTCATGAAAGCTAAAAGAACATAAAAATAATCATGCTACATATGAATTTTATCTTGCTACAATAGTGCATGTTTTAATTATGTGGAGACACTATTTGATGGGCAAGAAACTTGAGTTGAGAACAAACCGATGTGGCTTGAAATATTTGTTTGAACAACTAACGTTAAATGTTAGACGATATATATGGCTAGAATTTATGTGTGAATTTGATTTTGAGATAAAACACATAAAACATAAATAAATTAAGTGGTTGATGTTGTATGTGGCAACTATTATCATTTGATAGTTATATTGAAGAAATTTATTATCATTTACCTTGTTGAAGTTGAACATTACGTTCAATTGAAAAATAAATTACAACAAGAGAACTTGGAAAAGAGGTATGTGTTAGTTTCTCTGCTTTAATTTGATTAGGCTCTTAATATGAAAGAATAACAAGCACAAAAGCATACATAAGATGCACAAGATATGCAAGTTACACAATACACAAAGAGTTTCCTTGGGGAAACCATATAGGGGAAAACCCTGCAAACTTCCTCAGAATAGTTCTGTCATTAAGACAATATCACAAGATGGTAAAACCCAAGAATGAGAAGTATTTAGCAACTCTCTCTCGTTCCTTCTTTAGGGAACTTGTCCTCTCTCTCCTAAGGCACAAGTGAGAGAGTGTGAGTGTGTGTATAAATGCGGGAGGGCTCCTCCCTATTTATACCCTTCAAGTGATTGGCCTAAAACATGATTGGGTTGACCTCTTACTGTTAGATTTTTATCATTCAAGATAGCATTATCTTAGGATCTTTAACTGAGAGAATAACAAGCACAGAAATCAAACACAAGAGACAATAGACACAAATATTTTCCTCAGCGAAACCATAAAGGAGAAAACCTCACAACTTCCTCAAATATAGAATCAGCACCAAAACCAAAACCCCAAAAAAAGTAAGATGATCTCCTGACAGCAGTAGCCTCTCTCTCTCTTGTCCCAGCAACTTATTCTCTCTCAGTTATGCGCTACAACTGAGTGTGAGTGAATGTGTGATAAATAGAGAGGCTCACTCTCTATTTATACTCATTCCCGACTTGAAAATAACTCACTAGGGACGAATTCTCTAGGAGAGTCTAATAATCCTAGGGCCCCACAATTGCGGGGAATTTAACCCTTAATCAATAGGAAGGTTACCCACAATGACTTGACATGACTTGTTTACATTATTGAATCTCTCGATAGGCACATCGGTGTATGACATGACTCCAATACATTATAGACACTTCCCGTAATAAACATCATGGTACAATACATAAGATATACAAGTGAATACATTTCGAAGTTACAAATACATCAACACTCCCTCTTAACTAGGAAGGTATTCTCTCAACACAATTTATCAGTACTGGTCTTCTTCTCTGTATCATCTAAATCGTCATCAAGTTCTCATCATCTTCATCTTCAAGTCATCATCACTGGATCTGGATCATCACTCGATCTGGATCATCATCACTGGATCTGGATCATCACTCGATCTGGATCATCATCACTGGATCTGGATCATCACTCGATCTGGATCATCACTGTTGAATCATCATCACTGGATCTGGATCATCACTCGATCTAGATCATCACTGGGTCATCATCACTAGTGCTATCTCTTGATTCTTCTCATCACAGGAATTTCTATAGATCCAGCCCTTTTTCATGCTGGTTGTATGCCTAGCCTCCATGTAGGTCTTCTTCAGCGCTTATATTTGACCCTAAGTCATAATGGCCCACCCAACACTTACATCTGACCATGAGAGGAACGCATCCAACACCATGTTAGAAAGGCACACCCAGCACCCATATCTGACCATGTGAGAACACATCCCACAACCCTATCAGAAATGCCCAGCACTCACATCCAATCATGGGAGGAACACATCCAAGAACCATACCGAAAAGGCTCAACACTCACATCCGACCATGGGAGGAACACATCCAAGAACCATATCAAAAAGGCTCAGCACTTATATCTGACCATGGGAGGAACACATCCAAGAACCATATCAGAAGGGCTCAGCACTTATATCTGACCATGGGAGGAACACATCCAAGAACCATATCAGAAGGGCTCAGCACTTATATCTAGCCATGTGGGGAACACATCCTGTATCCATGCTAGAAGGGCTCAGCACTTATATCCATCCATGTGGGGATCATGTCATGTATCCTTGCTAGAAGTGCTCAGCACTTATATCTGATCATGTGGGAACACATCCCACAGTCTCCTCAGAATGGCTCTGCACTTACATCTGATCGTGTGAGAACACATCCCACAGTCACATCAGAATGGCCCTGGATTTACATCTTATGATGTGAGAACACATCCCACAGTCACATCATAATGGCCCTGCACTTACATCTGATCACATGAGAACACATCCCACAGTCACATCAGAATGGCCCTCAGCTCTAGGCTGAGTATTCATGGTAACTAACTAGGTGCCTCCATTCAAAGAATGGAATTCGGTGCTTATATCTGACCATGTGGGAACACATCCCACAGTCACCTCAAAATGGCTCAGCACTCATATCTGACATGGTTTAACTCCATCTTAATCCCTAAATCTTTGCATAATGCTTTGAATTCATTTGATGTGAATTCTCCACCATTATCTGATCGAAAGGTTTTGATATTCTTTTCTATGTGGTTCTCGATCAAGGCTTTGAATTCCTTGAACTTGTTGAATACCTCATATTTGTTCTTCATGAAGTATATCCATGTCTTCCTAGAAAAATCATCAATAAAAGAAACATAGTATACATACCCTCTTAATGAACTTGATGGCATTGGACCGCATACATCGGAGTGAATGATTTCCAAGATTCCTTTTGCCTTGCTCTCGCTACTTGGAAATGTCTTCTTTTTGTTATTTCCTTTTGCACATCCTTTGCATAATCCATCATGTTTTTCCTGAATTTCTGGAAGACCTTCAACAAATTTGCTTGCAAGTGGTGGTGATCTGTAATGCACATGTGCAAGCCTTCTATGCCAAAGTTCATTTGGCTCTATTGTGTCATGGAACAAGGCTTGTTCTGGATGGCCCTTCAATTTGTATAGACCTCCCTCTTGTTCCCCAATCACTACTGCATTATCAATAGGCTTTCCCTTTGGCCACATGAGAACTTGCCCATCTACAAATGCAACCCTCATGCCTTTTGCATCCAATGCAGATATGGAGAGGAGGTTCTTCTTTATTCCTAGTACAAACAATACATCCTTCATCATCGTAGAATTTCCAGAGTCTAGCTTATAGGAGGATTCCCCATTACCTTTTATTGGATACTGGTAGTCATCCCCAAGTTTCACCTTGTGTGGTGACTCATGTTCACATAGCTTCACAAATGATTATTTAAATCCTGTCATATCTTTGGAAGCACCATTGTCTATAAGCCAATAATTGCTTCCATGTGTGATAGTTCCTGTGAGGGCGAAAATCAATACATATTCTTCATCACTTTCTTGCTTGATTCTCTTTGTGGAAGGTTCATCATCTTCTATAGCATGAGCATGATGTCTTCTCTTGTTTCCCTTCTTCTTATGAGAGTTAATCTTGTTTCTAGGATAGTCTTTGGCAAAGTGTCATCTTTCATCACATGTATAGCATCTGAATTTAGATAAATATTTTCTAGTATTATCTTTCGGGTGGAAGTTCTTACCTCTAGAGTAATGAGAGCTTCTTTTGCTTTTCTTGGAGTGTACTGTGAGAGATTTATCTTCACTCCCCATATTTTCTTCTCGACTTTCTATCTGAGCTTCTTCTTGAGAGCATTCCTCCCATATTCTGCTAAACTTGACTACCTTCTTTCTGGCACAGATCCCTTGAGTGAAAGAATCCCATGTCCTAGGGAGACCATTCAAGGCGGTCATTACAATCTCTGCATTCTCCACTTCTTCATACACTGCTTCAATTTGTTATTTGATCTGAGAGACTCTTGTAAAGTAAGACTGGATGTTTTCTGCATTCTGGATCTTTACATTCTTCAATTGGTTCCTCAAGGTCATCTTCTGGTTTATGTTCTTTCCTTCAAACAGTTTGGTCAGGGCATCAAACATAGCTTTAGGTGTCTTTAGGGAGGACACCTGTGGTATGAGGTGATCCTTGATTGAATCAGCAATAATCCTTTTATCCATGACCAATTTCTTCTTGTGTAAGGCTTTAGCCTCATCTCCCTCTAGAACTGGAACCTCTTCTATGATGTAAGAGTCCAACTCATTTTCTTCCAGGACCAGGGAGATTCTATACTTCCAGGCTCAGAAATTATCAGCTCCCTCAAGCTTTTCATCAAGCTTGGTATGATGAGACATATTAACAGAGAACCTCAAATGGAAATGCAAAAGATTTATATCTTACCAGGTTAAGATGTCGAATCTGGATCTGGAGCTAAATTTCTGCAGAGTTGGTTCAGGAGCAGATTAGGGTTTGACTTTCCCAAATTTCTATCCAACCAAAAGCTTTGATATTGATATCTAAACTTGTATTTTGAGGAGGATATCAATCCAGGCCTGGGCTCACTCAAAAATTCCACTTCTGTGGAAAGCCCTAATTTTCGACAGCAATGTTGGGTCAAAACTGAAAATGCTCATAATCAGATTCTACTTTGACAGAAATATGCGGCCTGGAGACGAGAGTCATCCCAACCTTCTTTTGCTAAAAATACATGGAGAGAGATCAAAAAAGTAGGAATCGCTAGTTTCTGCAGCTACACAGTGTCTTCTTCTCAGGTTAGCTCTGATACCATGTTAGATTTTTATCATTCAATCTAGCATTATCTTAATATCTTTAACTCAGAGAATAACAAGCACATCAATCAAACACAAGAGACAATAGACACAAATATTTTCCTCAAGGAAACCATAAAGGAGAAAACCCCGCAACTTCCTCAGAGATAGAATCAGCACCAAAAGCAAAACCCCAAAAACAGTAAGATGATCTCCCGACAGCAGTAGTCTCTCTCTCTCTTGTCCTAGCAATTTCTTCTCTCTCAATTATGCACTACAACTGAGTGTGAGTGAATTTGTGATGAATAGAGAGGCTCACTCTCTATTTATACTAATTCTTGACTTGACAATAACTCACTAGGGCCGACTTCTCTAGGAGAGTCTAATAACCCTAGGGCCCCACAACTGCGAGGACTTTAACCCTTAATCAATGGGAGGGTTACCCACAATGACTTGACATGACTTGTTTACATTATTGAATCTCCGAATAGGCACATCGGGGTATGACATGACTCCAATACATTACAGACACTTCCCGGAAAAAACATCGGGGTACAATACATAAGATATACAGGTGAATACATTCCAAATTTACAAATACATCAACACTTACCCTAACAGGTCTGACTTCACCTAGGAGTACTCATAAGTACATTTTTCTTTAATTATCTTCAGGACTATTTTCCCGAATTACAACGGAGGGTTTACCTTAATGACCATATACAATAATGACATCCTGAAAGGAGGGAAACACATCTTCAATGGGGGTACGACAATATGCAATGATAATCTACATCATAATATCTTTTGAAGTTACAAATACAACAACACTCCCTCTTAACTAGGAAGGTATTCTCTCGCCACAGTCATCATCGTAGTTGTTTCCATAGTCCTCATCTTATCGATCATTGAATAGTGACATCTATCTATCATCAAAAGTTTCTATAGAGCCAACCATGTTTCATGTTGGGTGTAGTCCTAGTCCTTATATTGGTCTTCATCATATCCACAAGTAATTTATTGCGTAGGTACATCACAAGACCATTCATTACATTGCCACAACAATCACATGTGTCTCCTACTGTCATCTCATTGTATCCAGATCATCTCATCATCAGACATGAAGCACATCCCATATGCATATCACATACCACCTATGTTCTACCAACATAGAAGCACACTAGAACTTTTACGTCACAAAGAGAACCCGTGTCTTCCACTATGCGAGAATCACCTAGGACCACACCACATGCATTATGTCTCTCCATGGTTAGCCTATCTTCTACCAACATAGGAGCACACCATGACTTTTACATCACCAAGACAACCTACATCTTCTACTATGTGAGGATCACATGGGAACACACCAAGTGCCTTGTGACCGATCATCTCCAACTTGGGAACACACATAAGGACTTATTACGTCCAAACAACCTGCATACCACGCCAAGACTTTTAGGTTCCAAGACAACCTCAAGGAATTATTACATCTAAGGAAAACCTATGTACCACACCAGGATCTTTTACATCCAAAGATAACCTTCCATGACTTATTGCGTCTGAACAACCTGCGTAGCATGCTAGGATCTTTTACATTCCAGGACAACCTACTAGATTGATTATGCCTAAACAACCTCTGTACCATGCTAGGATATTTTACCTTCAAGGACAACCCATACCAGGACTAATTACATCCAAGGCTAACCAGCATACCATGTCAGTACTGATTACATCCGAGGACAACCCACAATATTTATTACATCCGAACAACCTGCGTACCACGCCAAGATATTTTGCATTCAAGTAAAAACTATCAACCTTCCCATGTGAGATCTCATGCATCTGTGTCTTTCATAATATCATCATCTCTAGCATGGGAGCACACCAGGACTGATTACATCACCAAGAAAACCTGCGTCTCTGACCATTCTAGAACTCGTCACTCCCTCTTTCTAGGGGCCTCATTCTGGATCACACCAAGTCTTTCTATGAAGTACTTGAACTTTACTCTTTCTAGCAGCTTGGCCAATCCATCCGCTATCTACTCATCTGTCACCACATACTGGAGCTTTACCATATCTCAGATATAGTGGCACTTGATCTCAATATGCTTTGACTTGTCATGGAACACTGGGTTCTCTGACAACTTAGCACAACTTTGATTTTCACAAAAAATGCAAGCCATATCAAACAAATATGAAAGTATCTTTCGAATCCATACTACCTCACAACTATCTAAGTAAGTTGCAACATATTCTTCATCAGTTGTACTCAGCACCATGCAGTAATTCTTTCTGCTAAACCAGGAGATCATATCGGATCCCAAACTGAAACAACAACCCAAAGTGCTCTTCCTATATGTGGCATTTCCTACCCAATATAAATCAACATAAATGTGTAGGTTAATCTTTTTATTTGCATCATACTTGCTCCCATAATCAATTATACCCTTCAGGTACCCTAATACATTCTTTGCAGCAATCAGGTGAACATGTCTCGGATCCATTGGGAACAGATTTAAGGTGATCACAGCAAAGCATATTTCTGGTCTCGTATTCATAGGGTACATCAATGATCCAATCATCTAATGATACATCGTTCCATCAACTGAATCCGATGAAGCATCGCACATTAGCTTCAATTTCGATGCCATAGGTGTGGCTGTCGCCTTGCATTCCAGCATTCTAAATCTCTTCAAAATATCCATTGCATACTTTCCTTGACCAAGGAAAATCCCATTCGTACTCTACCACACCTCCATGCCTAAGAAGTAGTGCATCATCCTAGGTATTTCATCTATAACTTAGTGGAAATATTCCTCTTCGTATCTACAATGAGTTCATCCCCTCTTATCAGAAATAGGTCATCAACATATACCATTCTTCCACCTTCAACCTTAAATTAAATTTTGGAATGTGCTTTACTCTTGGTAAATCCTAAGTCCATCAAGAAGGTGTCCATCCTGTCGTACTATGTCAAGATTCTCGAACTCAAATATCTTCTGCAATCACTCCCTCTGAAGCGGAGCATCATCCTCCCTCTGCATTTTATACTATGTACTGAAGTGACAGGTAGCTTTCTCTGCTACTGATCTTCTATGTATCCATCTATATACCAAGATCCTCTATCTTGAACTTTGTTGAAATTTCCTCTTGGGACCATGTGTGAGATTTTTGTCCTCTATAGGCTTCCATCTTCAACCTTGTAGCAAAGTTTGAGATCTCCATCACTCTAGGTGATCTTCAAGCTCCTCATGTAACTGTATGTGATTATCCATGGGTGCCTTCTGAACTCATACAAATCCTTCTATGCACATGTGGTTCTATGCTTGGTATACACTTATACTTTATTGGGAAGTGTGTATGGTCAATGGAGTATGGCATGCCATGATCTACTACCTCTTTTTGAGATAAACCATGAAAATCTCTTTATACTTCTTGATGTTTCCATCTGTTGCATGCTTGATCTTGTAGATCCACATGGAAGACACTACAAAGTTCCCTTCAAGTCTTGGAACAAAATCCTAGACATCATTCTCCATAGTCAACTAGTACTCTTTGAACATATTCATTAGAGGAAATTTCAACTCAAAATGGGCCTTTTAACTCTAATTCAAATTCGATGTCATCATGTGTTAGCCAATGAAATTGCTTTAAATTTTAAATACCGTATAGGTCTTAAATACTTTTTTAATATAAATTTGGGGATAGGTATCATAAAAAAAACTACTTTTTTGTTTGTATTTTCGACATATCTCCCCATTTTTTTACTCAAATTTCGATCGGGAGAGCTCGTTGGATGTAGAATTAAATTTTGCATCCAACGATCTCTCCCGATCAAAATTTGAGTAAAAACACGGGGAGATATGTTGAAAATACAAACAAAAAAGTAGTTTTTTTCTTTCCTTCCTCCAAAATTAATAAATATTATTTTATTATTTTAACTATTATTTTATTAATTTTTTTTAGGAGGCCCATTTTGAGTTGAAATTTCCTCTAATGCTCCTTCCATTTATCCTTGGATGCTTTTCATAGCTTGGAAGGATCTGTATCAATGATGTTACTCAATCGTGCCACATAATTGGAGTGTGTTTGAGGCCTCTTAATTTGTTTGTAAGTCTCTTCATACTTTTATTCATATTAGATGATCTCTCGTGCCTAAGATGGTCTTCATATCTTAAGGTGGATCTACCTCTTTCTGTGGTTTGGTTATATCATGATCCTTTATTTTCTTCTAATGCTCTTTCTTCTGCCACGGTGTCTCTAGACCTGGGAGCTTTAGGATTCTCTTCATGTACATTTGTTGGAGTGAATATTCTAGTTGAATCATCATCGCTTGTTCTTTGGAACAAGTCTCATCCTTCTTTTCTTGTAGGTGATCGTACATGATATTTCCTACAAGTCAAATTTAGTTGCATGATTATAATCATTTCATAATTTCCAAAACATATTAATAGTGATAAATTCTAAAAGATATATGTCACACAGTCATGCAACTATCTTGGCCAATGCTACAACATCATTCATATTCCATAAACATACGGTAACTTTCTATATGCCTTCCATCTCTACCATAACATTTATTAAGAGTCTGCACTACTCCCAATATGTCAACAAAAAGGTTTCATTATAGATAAGTAGAGATGGAATGTTGTACAACACCATCGGCTACTTACCCATCATATGAAAATTAGTAGTATATTGTCCATAAATGTAGACACGCAATCATGCATAATACATCAACTTAATATAAATATGTACATAGCTAAACAATATTATTTAAGTATGTATATATATAGGAAATGACAAGTAAACACTTATCTTTGTTTTTTTGGTGAGTGGACTCCCTCTTCATCTTTGTCTTCTTGCAATAATAACTGGATCCTTTGACAGTGTGCTCTTCTTCTTCATCTGATTCTAGGAACCTATGTTTGTCTTACTCATGCTTGAGCAAGTCTTCATCTTCTAGATAAAAGTATGTATTCCTCATCAATTAAGGAATCTTCATTTTTTTCTCTGAATCTTTTATTAGTTGGTTCATCATCTTCAGCGATGTGAGCATGATGACTTTTCTTGTTTGAATTCTTGTTGGAGGAGCCTCTATTTCTTGGACAGTCTATGGAGTAGTGTCCATTTTCTTCACAAGTGTAGCATCAAATGTTGGAAGGATCTCTACTGAATTTATTTTATCTTTTGTGATGATGATCATTGCTTCTGTTGTGATGATGGTCCTCCTTTTTTCTATTATTTATTCTGGTTTGAACTATGAGATCTTGAACTTCAATTGATTCCATCTTCTCCTCTCTTGTTATGAGTTGAGCTTCTTCTTGTGTGCATTCTTCTCAAAGTCTGCTAAAAGAGATCAGCTTCCTTCTGACACATATTCCTTAAATGAATGAATCCCATGATCTTGGGAGCCCATTCAAGGTGGTCATAACAATCACCCCTTCTTCTACATTCTCTTCGATTGCTTCAAGTTTTTCCTTGATTTGAGAAACCCTTGTGAAGTAGGATTGCATAGTCTATGAGCTTTGTATCTTCACATTATATAGTTGGTTCCTCAATGTCATCTTCCGATTAATGTTATTTCCTTCGAACACTTTCATCAAATCATGGAACACTTCCTTAGGTGTCTTCAAGGATGACACATGAGGGATGAGGTTATCCTTAATATAATATACAATGATTCTTTTGCCATTTACCAAGTTATTCTTATGGATATCCTTAGCCTCATCTCCCTCTCGTTCTAGAACTTCCTTACCGATATACTGATCCAAGTCATTCTCTTTAAGGATCAAAGAGATCCTATAATTCAATGTTCAGAAGTTATCAGCTCCACCAAGCTTGTCATCAAGCTGGGTGTGATGAGTCATTTTTAAATGAGAACCTCAAAAGGAAATAACAGAGATATAGATCTTACCAATTTGAGGTGTCTAACCTGGCTCTGGAGCTGGTTGATCTAGGGTTTGTTAGAGAAACCCTGATTTTCCAAATTTGGAATTTAAAACTTTTGATTGGACTGGAAGATATGCCTCTTTAATGCAAGTTGTCCATTGTACTCCATTTCTGAAAACTGTGGTGGGAATCACTTGGAACAAGAATCCCTAGTTTCTCCAATTTATTCTACATAATTTTCTATTATTGATTATGTTGTGTCTCCAAAATTTCTGATCCTCAAGGTCTAAAACTTCATCCTAATATAGATTGATCTATATTATTTCCAACCCCACAGGTTAAAGAAGAATTTTACTTCCCAAGTGGGACTTATGGTGATTTTCTAAAGGTGACATGTTTGATGATAATTTCATCATATTTAACTTTCCATGTGTCATTGTTTCAACTTCAGGGTCTGAAACTCAAATAATAGAAACTATAGTCTGTTCCCTATCTGCAACATCTTGCGAAACTTTATTTGGACCTTCCTATCCTGAGATATATCAATTCTCCCTAAAGCACATGTCTAAGATTGGATTCTGGAGTAGACTCGAACCTTTATTTAGAGGATTCATATCTCCTAAATTATAGTGAATATGAGGTTGAAAATCGCACACAAGGTACAACAAGATTTCATCTTTGGCTTATCGAAGTTTCAGCTCCTGATCCTTCTCCAATTTCAAGTTATATTGAAAGTTCAAAGATGACTAGATTTTGTCTTCTAGGGTTTTCAAACATGAAACCCTAATTTCCAGTAGTTGCAATTGTAGCAGTATTTCAGCTGCACGGTATCAGATTTAAGAGTGGATCTGATACCATGTTATTTTTTCTACTTTAATTTGATTAGGATATTTATATTAAAGAATAACAAGCACAACAATATACATAAGATGCACAAGATATACAAGATACACAAGACACGGAGATTTCCTCGGGGAAACCATAAAGGACAAAACCCCCCACACACTTCCTTAGAATAGTTTTGTCACTAAGACAATATCACAAGATGTTAAAACCCAAGAATGAGATGTCTTCAACATATCTCTCTCTTTCCTCCTTTAGTGAACATGTCCTCTCTCCTAGGGCGCACATGAGAGAATGTAAGTGTGTGTATAAATGAGGGCAGGTGCCTCCCTATTTATACCCTTCAAGTGACTGACCTAAAACATGAATGAGCCGACCTCTTACCCTAACAGGGCCGACTTCACCTAGGAATACTCATAAGTACATTTTCCTTTATGTATCTTGGTTAATATTTCCCTGAATTACAACGAAGGGTTTACCTCAACGACCATATACAATAATGAAATCTTGAAAGGAGGGAAACACATATCCAATGGGGTTACAATATTATACAATGATAATATACATCAGAATATCTTCCGAAGTTACAAATACAGCAACAGTATGAAGGTTATCATGTGGAGGATGATGTACTTCTTAGTTACAAAAGTATAATATATATCCTAAATTCTTCTTATTTGAGAATAATTATCATGTAACTATCATGGATAAAACCAATAAAATTCCATATTCTAGACATCTAGGCCACTAGAAAACAATTGCTACAACAAGGAAGCAATATTTTTTGCCGTGAATGAATAAATATTTTTTTGAACACATTTCCAAATGTATGAAATACCATCAAGTTAAGTCTAAACATCAACACACATTAGGTTTATTATATCCTTTTCCAATGCTAGAATGGAAATGGGAAATAGTGACCAAGGATTTTATTATTTGGTTTCCAACTACTTCAAGAAAGCATCATTCTATCATAGTTGTGGTGGATAAACTATCTAATTCAATATATTATATTCATGTTAAATCCATTCACAATATTGATGATATAGTAAGAGTATTTGTAAGAGAAATATTCAAATTGAATGGTTTACCCAAAGTAATTGTATTTGGAAGAGATACCGAGTTTACATCTAATTTCTGTAAGTGTCCTTTTGCAGATTTGGGCACCCAAATGAATTATAGAACTATTTACCATCCACAAACAAATGAACAAATTGAAAGATTAAATAAAGTGATTGAGGGCATGCTTTGGACATATGTGATAGTTCCGGGAATGATTATTTACACTTGGTAGAGTTTTTATTGTAATGGGCATTGAACATCATTAAAAATGGGTCCATTTGCAAATTTATTTGGAAGAAGATGTAAGATACTAGTGAGTTGGGATAATATGGTGAATAGAAATGTGCTTGGGCCATAAATTCTCCAGTAAATGGAACAAGAGGTTTCAAAAATCAAGTAGAATGTGAAGGTATCCCAATACAAGCATAAAATATATGCAAATAAAAATAGAGTGTGTAGAGAATTTCAAGTTGGGGATCATGTTTAGCTTCAATTGAGGCCAATGAAGAGTTCCGTGAAGCATGGAAGTTGTGTAAATTTGTCACCAAAAAATTGTAGGGCATTTGAATTCCTTTAGAAGATATGGTTAGTTCCATATAGAATTGAATTACATGCTAACACTAAATCCCATGATGTTTTTTCATGTTTATTTACTTAACAAATATGTGCATGATCAGAACCATGTGATTAATTGGGATGTGATCCTAGTGGAACCAAAGGAAGAGCTCCAAAGAGATTCATTATGCATCCTTGATAAGAAAGTAACATCACTATGAAACCGATCCATTAGACAAGTAAATATGTAAGGGAATGATTTTGGTCCTACTGAGGCTACATGGGAGTTGGAGGATGCCACGAGAGAGGCATATCCATTTTTTTTTACTTTTTCATAAAACACTGAGGACAATGTTATTTCAAGGGGGAAACCATATCGTGTAAAATGATGTAAATATGTTAGTAATGATTCCTAGTATGGATCTTGAGGCCAAGGTCTAACTAATGAATGGTTGGGTATGATTGATGTATATATACATATATTTGGCCATGTGGTTGTCTTATCATAGTGGTGTAAATCTATGTAAATTTTTTGTGTTGGAAAATAATAAAATGGTCCAAAATGATTGTGTAAAGAGAAATATAGGGGTTATGATTCCACTGGAGGAGAAGAGTAAAGGGTGCCTATGGAAGAGTAAATCTTATTTTCCCAAATTTCAACCTTGAATCTCATCCATTTTCTTCCATATTCCTTAAATGAACCATTTACTTCTGTTTACTTATCAAATCGAATAATTGAATGTATTCATCAGGTTAGTGGGAAAGTGTAATATACATAAACCCATAAATTCAGAGCAAACATAGAAAAACACAAGAGAGAATAGGTAAAATAGATAGTTGTGTTCAGTTTCCTTTTCAAGGTAGCAACCTTTAAGAGAAAAGCTCAAATACAATAACAGTTCGTGATTAAACATTACATAGTTTGTTGCTATATGTGTAGTGCTTCAATAGCCAAATCCCTAACTACTTGTGGTCCCACTATTAATTAGGATTAACCTTCTAGGGGCCTTTATTCAATTAATAAGGCCCTTTCACATTAAGGCACTACCCACTAACTAACAAATGGCCCTTATGGCCTCATACATTAACAAGGTTGGGGGGGGTTAGGGTAGGACCCTAACATGCCCTCCCCTTTCAAAAGCAACAGTGTTCTCAAGGCTAAAGATGGAGAATTGTTACAAAAGGGTTTATGGTCATTACATCTTCTAGTTGCATATATTTCTAATGGCTTAGAACTTCCTGGACTATGCATTAGCGTAGGTGATTCTCTTAGTTCCAATACTAATTTGGGATGGAACCAAATGGATCCTTTTGCATCAAGTTTTCTTAATGCAGTTTGAACTTGAAAAAGTGACCCACACCCTTTTGCAAGCAAGACACATGAAATACTAGATGGATATTGGGGCGTGGTTGGAGTTCTAATTTGTAGGCCACTTGACCAATGCATTAAAAAATATGATATGAACCATAAAAAATTGGTAAAGGGATGTTGGAGAGCTAGTAAATGTTGGGATCCTCTTGAAGTTACGTGATGAGTTGAGATGTAGTGGCAGTGGTGAGCCATTCTTGTCATGCTCCTTCTATCCATTCATGTACCAAAGAATATAAGTCAAAGATGAATCCCTCTTCCTCATATTTCCTTAAAAAAGCATCTACCACAACATTGTCTTTGCACTATTTCTAAATGATCTTGCAATTATATCCAAGCATCTTGAAGACCCATTTTTGTTTCTCTGGGGTGGAAAACCTCTGTTCCAAAAAAAATTAAGGCCATAGTGATCGATCTTGATGTGGAAACATTGCCTAAGGAAATATGTAATCTCCCCATTTTTTATAGCACCAAGGAGAAAACATTATCCCTTTAGATCCCCATGGATCCTGGTGGTAAAATAAATTAATTAATAAGGAGTTAATTTTGGCTAGAGTAATTTTATGTAATTAAATAAATAGCGAAAGAATGATGGGGACCACAATTTTGGAATAATTAATTTCTAATTATTGTTTATGAGCTGTAATTTATTTAGGTATCTCAAGAGGGCGCATAGAAGGATGGATAAGGCCATGTGAGTTTTCTCACTCAAGAAATTTGGCAACAACATCTAAAACCATAAAAGGTACCTTAAAAGCAAGAACTTGACTAAAGCAAGAAAAGAAGCACAAAGCAGAAAGTAAAAAGTTTCCTAATTTTTTCAGTCAAGAAGGAATATCAATAGTAAAAAAAAATATATAGGATCCAAATTTAGCCAGTGAAGGTGCAATTGATGAGGCAAATGGCTCCATATGAAAAAGCAACTTTCCAAAGAAGCCTCCATTCAACACTAATTCGAATTTCAAAAAGGAAGTATTTAGAGAAAGGAAGAAAGCCACCAGAGGGTTATAAGAGGAGTATGAGAGTCTCCTTAAGAATAATTTGTCATTTTGATTATTGAATTGAAGATATTTGATATTTTTCGAGAATTGGGAGATGTGTCCCTCATCATTAGTTGGGAGATGTACCCCTCTGTAACCAAAAACAGTTGGAGTGTTTGCTAGAATTACAGTTGGGATTGAGGAGAAGGACACTTAGTTATTTTTAATGAGGTTTATTTTATGTATTCCATTTCATTTTTAGGTCCATTCAGTTCCAGGAATTATGCTTATGCTTCTCCAAATTTTGATGTGCTAGTTCCCTAGCAATTTTGCAGTGAAGCAATTGTAGTGTTGATAGTTGATGTATGGCATTCCATGAGCCATTAATATTGTAATGACAGCTATTAAAATTTGATTCAGACTTCCATTACTAATAATAACATTGTTTTGGTTTTTCTTCTGCAATTTCTGAGTCTCTCTCCTATGTTATTTCTCACATGTTCAAACACCTTGTGAATTTAACTAGTCTTCACTAAAATTTCAATAACTTCACTTCTACTCAACCAAATATCGATATGTAAGTTGTTGTGTGTAGGTAAGACATAGGTACATCATCATAAGTGAAAAAATAATAATTTATAGACCTTAGGTATCATTTCATTTGAGTTGGAAATTTCTTAACAATGTTGTCTCGAATTTTGAGCTTTCTCCAAATCCTTCCTAGTCGCACAACAAAGTTCAAAAATCTGAATCCATTGCACCCTACATCATTTGGGGACTTAGATACATACCAACCACTTCCATTTATGCACCAAAATATATTTTGTTCCACATAAATCCTGGGGCCATTTCCATGAAGCTTTTGGTTTATCCAAAGGATTCTACCTAGCCGTGATGCACCCAAAGAATGTGCATTTGTCGAATTTGGGTGTTTGATTAAGGTTGTTGTAGGATTTCCTTAAGCTTTTGCACATACTGAAATCCATGTTGGAAAAAATTTGGATGGCCTAAAGTTTTTTAAGACTTAATTTTTAAACTCCTAGTAAAAACTAGTTAAATTTGAGTTAGTGTACCTAGACCTGGCTTTGGGTACATTACAAAATACCATCATCGTGTGTCAACTGCATGTAAGACAACCATCATTTATTCATTGTGAATTCTAAGGACCATCAATATTTCATTAATATTGCACCCAAACCTTTTCTAGAAGCATCACATTCTAATACCATTTGGGATCAATATGTGTTAGTTCTAGGATGGATGACTCTTGCCTCTACTAACTCTCCAGTGATATTATAAATAGCATTCTTTTTTGTAATGGGTGCTTATAAATTTGGTTGTTGAATACCCAAAATCAAGGGTATACAATGATTATGCTCAACTTTAGATGTGGGTAAATCATATGGTGTCTCAAAGGCCTTTTGATGTTTGTCCAAAACCTTTTGCAAGTCGAGATGGATTTTTGGTGCATCATTGTCTAGAGCCTATATCGCATGGATGTAAGCAATAAATATTGAGTGGCCTTTCTTCAAAAAAAATTCCATCCTATGAAAACTTATGATCTCATAGTGAATGTTGGGATCCTCCTGAAGTTACGTGATGAGTTGAGATGTAGTGGCATTAGTGAGCCATTCTTGTCATGCTCCTTCTATCCATTCGTGTACCAGAAAATATAAGTCAAAGATGAATCCCTATTCCTCATATTTCCTTAACAAAGCATCTACCACATCATTGTCTTTGCACTATTTGTAAATGATCTTGTAATTATATCCAAGCATCTTGAAGACCCATTTTGTTTCTCTGGGGTGGACAACCTATATTCCAAAAAAAAATTAAGGTCGTAGTGATCGATCTTGATCTGGAAACGTTGCCTACGGAAATATGTAATCTCCCCATTTTTTATAGCACCAAGGAGAAAACACTATCCCTTTAGATCCCCATGGATCATGGTGGTAAATTAAATTAATTAATAAGGAGTTAATTTTGGCTAGAGTAATTTTATGTAATTAAATAAATCACGAAAGAATGATGGGAACCACAATTTTGGAATAATTAATTTTCCAATTATTGTTTATGAGCTGTAATTTATTTAAGTATCTCAAGAGGGTGCATAGAAGGATGGATAAAGCCATGTGAGTTTTCTCACTCAAGAAATTTGGCAACAATATATAAAACCAGAAAAGGTAGCCTAAAATCAAGAACTTGACTAAAGCAAGAAAAGAAGCACAAAGAAGAAAGGAAAAAGTTTCCTAATTTTTTCAATCAAGAAGGAATATCAATAATAATAAAAATATATAGGATCCAAATTTAGCCAGTGAGGGTGCAATTGATGAGGCAAATGGCTCCATATGAAAAAGCAACTTTCCAAAGAAGCCTCCATTCATCACTAATTCGAATTTCAAAAAGGAATTATTTAGAGAAAGGAAGAAAGCCACCAGAGGGTTATAAGAGGAGTATGAGAGTCTCCTTAAGAATAATTTGTCAGTTTGATTATTGAATTGAATAAATTTGATCTTTTTCGAGACTTGGGAGATGTGTCCCTCATTAGTTGGGAGATGTGCCCCTCTGTAACCAAAAACAGTTGGAGTTTTTGCTAGAATTACATTTGGGATTGAGGAGAAGGACACTTAGTTATTTTTAATGAGGTTTATTTTATGTATTCCATTTCATTTTCAGGTCCATTCAGTTCCAGTAATTATGCTTATGCTTCTCCATATTTTGATGTGCTAGTTTCCTAGCAATTTTGCAGTGAAGCAATTGTAGTGTTGATAGTTGATGTATGGCATTCCATGAGCCATTAATATTGTAATGAAAACTATTGAAATTTGATTCGGACTTCCATTATTGATCATAAAATTGTTGTGGTTTTTCTTCTGCAATTTCTGAGTCTCTCTCCTATGTTATTTCTCACATATGTTCAAACACCTTGTGAATTTAACTAGTCTTCACTAAAATTGCAATAACTTCACTTCTACTCAACCAAATATCGATCTGTAAGTTGTTGTGTGTAGGTAAGACCTAGGTACATCATCCTAAGTGAAAAAATAATAATTTATAGACCTTAGGTATCAATTCATTTGAGTTGGA
Organism: Pseudotsuga menziesii; assembly: GCA_001517045.1. Lineage (NCBI taxonomy): Eukaryota > Viridiplantae > Streptophyta > Pinopsida > Pinales > Pinaceae > Pseudotsuga > Pseudotsuga menziesii. Next base: position 439,813 of record LPNX011219197.1, read on the forward strand.
AATTGCTTGACAAGGTTGTCTCGAATTTTGAGCTTTTCCAAATCCTTCCTAATTGCACAAGAAAGTTCAAAAATTTGAATCCATTGCACCCTAAATCAGTTGGGGACTTAGATACATACCAACCACTTCCATTTATGCACCAAAATATATTTTTTTCCAGATAAATCCTAGCGCCATTTCCATGAAGCTTTTGGTTTAGCCAAAGGATTCTACCTAGGCGTGATGTGCCCAAAGAATGTGCATTTGTCGAATTTGGGTGTTTGATTAAGGTTGTTGTAGGATTTCCTTAAGTTATAATAGAGCCTAAAATCCATGTTGGAAAAATTTGGGATGGTCTAAATTTTTTTAAGACTTAATTTTTAAACTCCTAGTAAAAACTAGTTAAATTTGAGTTAGTGTACCTAGACCTGGCTTTGGGTACATTACAAAATACTATCACCATGTGTCGACTGCATGTAAGACAACCATCATTTCTTCTTTGTGAATTCTAAGGACCATAAATATTGCATTAATATTGCACCCAAACCTTTTCTAGAAGCATCACATTCTAATACCATTTGGGATGAATATGTGTTAGTTCTAGGATGGATGACTCGTGTCTCTAGTAACTCTCCTGTGATATTATAAATGTCGTTCTTTTTTGTAAATGGGTGCTTATAAATTTGGTTGTTGAATACCCAAAATCAAGGGTATACAATTATTATGCTCAACTTTAAATGTGGGTAAATCATATGGTGTCTCAAATGCCTATTGATGTTTGTCCAAAACCTTTTGCAAGCCGAGATGGGTTTTTGGTGCAGCATTGTCTAAAGCCTATATCGCATGGATGTAAGAAAAAAATATTGAGTGGCCTTTATTCAAAAAAAAATTCCATCCTATGAAAACTTATGATCTCATAGGATCCTACTTGGATCCCTTTAAGGTTGTGACTATGAGAGTCTCGAGTAAAATTCAAGCATAATTCCTTTAAGACCATGGTAATTGGACCCAATGTGCATAGCCACTATGTCCCTAAAAATATATCACAACCACCCATATCTATGGCAAACATATGAGTTTGTATATGAAAGTCACCCAGTCTGAGTTTCAGATTTTCATATTTCCCCCACATTTATGTTAATGTTTCTCCATTGTTCTAGCATCAAGCAAACATTTTGCACATCATTCTCCCAGAGAAGTCGTGTTGATTTTACCAATGGTTGATAGAGAATGGCCACTTTATAGCCCTAATTAGTCATGTGTGATATTGTCTATGTGTATTGAGGCTCATATGCTTAGCATTTGTCTAGTCATGTGGATTGACTACGAGTGTCAAAAGGATAGTGGTCACATGTATCATTCTATGTAGGAGTGCTCTGTAACGAGGGTGATCGATTTTGATTAGAGTGAGATAACTTATCAATTTGATGGGGGATATCATCTCCTTGTGGAATACATAAGGGATAATTTAATGTTGTATTTGGTATTGTCTCTAAGAAGTGTCCATGACTTCTTAGAGTATGGTCAAATCAACATTAGAGCTCTATGTGGGAATTTGATCTGCAAGTGAGGAGATGGACATCAATGAGGATAAATTTTATATGATGAATAAATAACCTAAAATTCATGAAAATCCAATGAAGAATTTCCAAATAGCATTGAATAAGTCCCATAGGAAGTTGAAGACAAGAAAGAGAACAACTACCCCAGTAAAACGGCTAAATTGGCCCTAGAGGACAAAAGTACAAGTCACCCTCAAGAGTGAAATAAATTCAACTAAAAAATATAAATATAATTGTTCTCACACTTAATTTGACACACAACAATGTCACATATACTTCTCTCTCCAAGTGTGCACCTCCAAGGAATTTCTAGCAAAGGAAAGAAGCATAATTTTGGGGTTTCTCTTATTCTTGTTGGTGTATTTGTAACTTTGGAATGTATTCACTTATATTGTACCCCGATGTTCCTATCAGGAGAATCATTTATATTTCATTGTACCCCAATGTTCCTATCAGGAGAATCATTAATATAATAAATTCATGCAAAGTCAATGAGGTTAACCCTCCATTGTAAGTCAGGGAAATAGACCCCACAATTGAGTTGAGGTTAACCCTCCTTAGTGATCAGGAGGGGGAAGTCCCCATAGTTGAGGGGCACTAGGGTTATTATACTCTCCTAGATATTTCAGCCTTGGTAAGTAATTGTCAAGTTAGAAACTAGTATAAATAGAGAGTGAGACTCTCTATTTGATATATACACTCACTCAACTGGGGCACATGAGGGAGAGAGGAAGTGTTGGCACAAGTGAGAGAGATCAGTTTTCGGAGATTATCTTTATGTTTTCAGGTTTTAATTTTGCTATTGGTGCTCATTCTATCTCTGAGGAAGTTGCGGGGTTTTCACCTTTATGGTTTCCCCAAGGAAAATTCTTTGTGTCTCTTGTCTCTTGTGATTATTGTTGTGCATGTTATTCTCTCAATTAAGATCCTAAGATCATATTGCTTAAATGATAAAATCTAACATGGTATCAGAGTTAACCTGAGAAGAAGACACTGTGTAGCTATAGAAGCTAGGGCTTATTACTTTTTGGGGTATCTCTCCACAATCCATCAGCAAAAGGAGGCTAGGATAACTCTCCATTGAAGGGTGCATCTTTATGTCGAAGCAGAATTTGATTCTGGGCATTTTTCAGTTTTTGTTGCGGGAAATTAGGGATTTTTACAGAAGAGGAATTTTTGAGTGAGCCCAGCATAGGATTTCTCTCCTCATCAAAATCAAATTTTAGAGACTAAGGTCGAATTTTTTGGTTGAGTAAAACTCTAGGAAAGTTAAACCTTAGTTTGAGCCCAGGCCTGAAAAACCCTAAAATACTAAAACAGGTAGTTTTGGTACATTCGCTATATCTCGGGGATGAAGAAGTCTCAGAGGACAAAATTTTCACAGGCTAAATATAAAATCCTAATGTACCTTGTGAAAAAAGTTCTGCCTCAAAGTCACTATATTCTTGGAGATATGATTCCTCCAACTCAGGGTTCCAACCTCTTCTAGGATTCATCCCTAAATAAGAAACCGAGGGAGAATTGTTATATCTCGTGATAAGAAGGTCCAAATGAAATTTAGCAAGATGTTCTAGATAGGTCACAGACTATAATTTATGTGCTAAAATTTCATACCACAAAGGTGAAACAGTGACACGTGGAAGTCCGTACAAGTTCGCTATCCTGAACAGTCCTGAAATAAGTCACCTTGGGAAAACTCTCATAAGTCCCCATTGGTAAAACCAATTCTGATAAAACCTATGGTGTTGGAAAGATGACATACGAGGATACCTTAGTTGAAATTTTAGACACAGAGGAGAAGTAATTTCGGAGATACCATAGAAACAATATCAGGAATTGCTGCAGAGGAAATTGGAAAACTAGGGTTTCTTGTTTCAGGAGCTTCCCTCCACTGTTTTCAAAAAAGGAGTACATTGGATAGCTCGCCTTGAAGAGGCCCATATTTCTATCCAATTAGAAGTTTGAAATTCCAAGTTTTGAGAATTAGGATTTCTCTAGCAAACCCTAGATCAGCCAGATCTGGAACCATGACAGACACCTCAAATTGATGACAACTTCCAAACATGGAAGTATATGATCTCATTGGTTCTTGAAGAAAATGAATTGGAAACCTACATAATTGGAGAGGTTATAGTTCTAGAGGGAGATGAGGCTAAATCCTTACACAAGAAGAAGCTCGGCTCATAATAAGAGAAAGAGAAGATGGGAGCAACTAAAGATCAAGCTCTCACAATCCAAAGAAGATCCCTCAAGCGATGAGGAATACGTGGACTCAACTCTTGAAGAACCTATTATCCATATTAGCATTTGCATAAGAAATGGTGTTGTTATGAATGAAGAAGATGATGAATCTGAAGGTTCAAGAAGGAATCTACCCACGAAACAAATAAATATAAGTATTCAATTGTCATTTCATGATATTATTTTGTTGTGCATTTGTTTATATTCAGTTGATGTGTTATAGATATGCATGTGATGGATAAGTATCCCATGGTGCTATACAAATCTCCATTTCTACTTATATAGAATGAAACCTCTTTTCTGACATATTGGATTAGTGCACAATCTCAATGCTGTCTTGGTAGAGATAGGAGGCATCTAGAAAGTTTCTGTAAGATATGGATGAGTGTTGTATTGACTAAAATAGTTGCATGATTATATCTTGATGCAAAAGAATTTTTCATTATGAATATACCTTATGAAATGTTTCTAACCATACAAATAATGCATTTGACTTGTAGGAAAGATTGCGTACAAATCTCCTACAAGAACAGAAGGATGAGACTTGTTCTGAAGAACAAGTGATGACAGTTCAAGAAATTATCCAAAAACAAGAATAGTATGACGATAATTTCAAAGAAAGAAAGAGGTCTCAGACACAGTGCAGTTATGTGACACTATTGAGCGACATCATTGATGTATCCTTCCAGCTATGAAGTAGCCAAGCAGAAAGGGAAGGAGATTACAAGTTCAAGAATAATTATGTCTAGGATGCGGTATCGAGACCTGAAGGGAAGAACCTAGTGTCTTCCATATGGATCTACAAGATCTAGCATGCAGTAGATGACAACATCATAGCAATATTCGTAGCACAAGGCTTGTTACCTACTAAGTCATACTTAATCGGTGTTATCAAGTGAGCCTGGTGAACCGGACAAAGATGATTTGTTCGGACTTCAGAAGACCTTTAGACTTGCTTCTGGGAAGTGTTTTTTTTATCTACCACATGTTCATACCCCCTTGGGGAAGTTGTAATAAAATGTTCTAGCATGGTAGTGTCTGTAAAAGACTCGGTCTCCTAGACTCATTTGTCAATCCGATCAGCCCTGAGTGTGTTTTCCCTTGGTTATTATTGGTTGTTGAATAAACAACTGATAATTTCTGAGTTTTTCACTCAATACCTCCAAATTTGGGGTGGTCGGATTGACATTTAGGCCTATTGAGGTTATTAGAGTCTGTGTGTCAATGCATAAACATGTTATGCATTATGGTCAACTCATATGAACATCTGCTAAGTCCCCTAGGTTTTTTTTTCATTTTTAATTTTAATTTTTCCACAAAACTTAGGCTATTTTTTAATAGTCTAAATGGAAAAATTGGTCTTGTAATAAAAGTTGGGTTAAAAGTCAATTTCAGTAATGGGGGTTCTCATTTTCTAACTCAGAGCACCTGGTAAACCCATAAACACACTTTTCCTAAGTTTTGAGTGATTTTTCCATCACTCAGGTAAGAAAATCCAAAAAAAAATATCAATTAATTTAATTAAAATTAATTAAATAATGGAGCAAATCCAAGTTCCTAAATCAGTGGATTCTCAGCCGATTTGACTAAAATCGGTTTCTATCGGCCTCCCTTATTTTTGTTGGGACTTTCCTTTGATTGAGGCATCAGTTTCAGTCCCTCTCATCTCCTTTGTGATTTCACTAGAGTTTGGAGGGTGTCTCTCTCCCTCATTGGGTGGATTGTGTTGTGTTGTCCATTCAGGATGAGTTGGGTGAGCCGATAGGTGGTGTGGTGGCGCCTCAGGTGAGAGGTGTCACACCCGGACTACCTAATTCACTTTAGATATCACCTAGTTCACTGCATATCATCTCCCAACTCCTCTCCCAATCAGGATTTGTGCCCCCTTTGGGCCAGTGGGCCTATTTTTGCTATAAATTGAGGCTGCCATTCCCTTCTTGAAGTTAATTCGAGTTGGAGAGAGTAGGCTTGCTATTTTAATACTGTTGTAATCTTTTGATTGTTGGAATAAAGAAGCTTTGGAGGATAAATCGTGTAATTCTCTCATGTGTGTGGAATAAGCATTTCTTGCAAATATTGATGTTGTCGGTTTTCCTCTCAATTTCTACATCTAAACCTTGTCTGGATTGAATGATTCAGTTGAATCAATAGGAGTGTAGTTGGGAAATTAAGATTACTTGTTTTTCTGTATCTCATAGCATATGTGTTTGAAGATCTAGATTATACATGTTTAATAATCTTATTTGCATGTAATTCTTGTCACTTTTTTTCATACATATATCCATATCTCATAAGGTTTTGTGCAAGGTTGTGTGTTTAGCTTTCAGGTGGCAAGGATTGGACGAGCTATGGATCTAGTTTGACTCCACTATACATCCAACATTTTTGTGGAGGCATTGCCCCTCTGCATTCTACTAACAAGTTCCCCTTGCAGATCTATCCAACAACAGGCCTTCCCCCTTCTCTTCCTCCATTTTATTAAAATCAATCTTCCAGTTACTTGTTCGTCCTCTTATGATCAGATCTACTTCTAAAAATTGCTTATACATTGTTAGATCTAGTTCCTAAGAGTCTTGTTGCTTAGATCTGAAATTTCATAAAGAATATCATATTTTAAAGATAGATCTAGGTGAAGAAATTCATTTTTGCAAGTAGCTAAATTGTAGATCTAAAGCTTGCTCATAAGGTAGTTTCTTCTTTTTTTTAGTTCTTTAAAGATTTAAATTCTGCAAGAAAGTGCACATCATATTGGCTTCCCAAAAGGCAAGCCAAGATCCCAAGGAAAGCTTGCTTTCCTTGGTTCCTTTTTGCAAAACTAAATTGTTCCTTTTTAACCATTTTTAACTTAGTCTTTTTTTCGGTAATTAGTGTGGTGACTCAAAAAAAATTTAAAGTGTTTTTGGGAAAATTTTATTTTAATAGCTTTCTGGTTTTTATCAGATTTAACAAAAAAGAGAAGGATACTTTGCCCGTTTTCCGACTTTTGGGCGAACCAGAGCTTCCTAGAGGCTTCCCCCACTGTTGTGCTTTTATTAGGCTTGTTGTAAGCTTGTTGTAAGACTTTGGATCTCAGATAACAAGGACCAAAGTGAAATTATTTTGCTGATATTGTAAACTTTAATAATAAAGAATCACTTCGAGTAGGCTCTTTCGATCCCACTCCCCATCCCCCCTGGAGGGATCCACGTCCGTTTCACTTTTTGCACTTTTTCTTGTTTTTTTCTCTAGCTTAGTTTTGTCATGTAGGATTGTATAATTTGATCATATTTGTCATTATTCCATATTTTGAAATCGAATTAATACTAATACTTACCCTACGAATCCCCGATTGAACCGAAAGGTGAAAGAGGATCGTGGTAGGATTAATTAGAAAACCTGTGGTGTGTGTTTTTGCTTCTATTTTCATTGTTACTTTTCACAAGCAAACAGTAAAATTAACCCCTCCTTGATTTCCTGATTCACGTCCACTTGGACCGAAAGAGATTCTTGGAGGGTCTTTTTTTAAATAAGAACACGCTCTTAAAATTTAATAAAATTTACAAGACTCAAGTGTGTATGCTTTGCACTTGGCTACGGTTCGTCCAATCAGTCAAGCTGCATCAAAAGCACCGTGAGTGACTAGAATAATTAGGATTCACTTTCCCAATTAACCACCGCAGGTGAAAATCCAACGCCTCGATTAAATCATAAACAGTGGAAAAAAACCCAAAGGAAGTGGGAACTACTGGACAATGACCTCGAGGCGCTGATCTTTGTTACATCGTAGCGGGTGTGTTACGAACATAGTCTCAAAGACTCCATCCAGCCCACACATTCCTTTCGGGTATCCTTAGCAGTTGTTACTTTTGGACATACTCCAA